>JAEIIG010034514.1:219282-243302 GCA_018904695.1 Drosophila parvula
GGTGTGAGTTGGGTGTATTTTTTGAGGGGGCGGGACGACGATAAACGACCTTCGTCTAATGCTGCCCGCCATTAAAACCTTACCTTTCTCGCTTTTTCGGTTCCTTCTTTTTTTTCCGAGGGCATGAGTCGCATTAAAAATTCGAATATATTTCGGTTAAACGAGGCAGGTAACATTGAGTAAGCAACTAAGATATTTGTTTAGTCATCGAAGTTAAGATACACTGACGGTTTTTCATTTTTACAGACTTCGATTTGGGGGCAGCAAATTGGTAAATATTTGTAAGAAGTTAAGAATATGCATGGGATATATTAAAACGAGTTCTTTGAAGAAACTTCCCCTATAACTTGAGCAGAAATACATAATTTATGCAGGCAGCAAATAAATTACTAGACCTACAACTATATATTCCCTACTCAGCTTGAATATTAAACACCAAGAGATACGGCAACCTTATGACCATGTGACACAAGACCTCCAATCCAGAGAAATATCTGTGATTTCATCTCGGAAACATTCTCCAACCTCAATCTTAAATGTGCGACAAAATGTGAGTGCTTCTGCAAGAGTATTAAAAAACGAAACGAAATTTCAATTTACTTTCAAGTAGACGGACGCACAAAATACAAACAGAAAGGAAAAGAATGAAGCTTGGCTGCGGCTTTCGCATTACATTTAACTTTTCTCGCCTTATATTTTATTCAAATGGCTCCACATTATTATTTTTCTTTTTCTTTTTTGTTCGCCACTCTGCAGGATAACTTGAGCTGCTTGAGTGCCTGACATTTTCACATTTTGCTGCCGTTAAAAACCAAATTGCAGAGGAAAACAACAGCCAGAATGCGGCCATTACTCGGCCCCATCCATTTTTTTTTTTTGTTCTTCTCCTACAATTTCGTTCTTGAGCAGCCTGGCACACTTTCCAAGTCCAAGTTGGATTCGCCAAGGGGTCACTAGCAGTGCTGCCAAAAACTGTCGGAAACAAACTATAGGAGAAGAAAAATAATAGTAATTCTTAAGAAGCTGGAAAAAGAAAAAGCTGTTTTATTCTTTGAGAAATATCATTAGATAATTTTCCATAAAATACAGATTCCCGTAATAAATGACTTCATTATTATAAAAACTATTTCTATTGCTCACTATCTTATATATTCTATTATTATTCCACACCCTTAACATTCAGTTTGGCCTAAAAAAAGTTCAAACCAGCAGCACTTGCCTAAGATTTTCAACGGCCATTAGGCGGGCCTCGTGTGCACAGCCCAATTTGAATAATATTTTTCGTTTAGACACGAGCTCAGGTGCTAAGCCTCGGCCTAATGAGAGGGGTCCCTCCCGAACAATCGGATCAGCCAAGTTATAACTGAATTTAAGCCAAGACCGCATGGCAGAAGTTTCCGACTCCTCCATTAATTGAGTTACGGCGAGAGCACAAGGCAACAGAATCCCATTACGTATACGCCCCGCTGCATGACCGGCAATAAAAAAGAGGCGAGAGGCCAGAGTTCGGCCGAAAGTTTGCTGCAAATGTCATTAGTTTTAATAATATTTAAACAACCGCCCCGGCCAGTGCACAAAGGAAAATGGTGTCCTTGCCAGGACATGAATGGGCGGCGTCAGGCAGTCACAACATTTGTTTGGCCTGTCCGCTCCGAAAATTAATGAGGAATGACATCCACATTTGCTGCTTCAGTGCATTCTCTACGCCCCTGCCTCTAATTTGCCGCCTGAATACCTCCTGACCCGCCCCCCCAAAAGCCGCCAAAATCATGTCGCTCTCCACCGCAGTGCGTCAATCAAAATTGAGGTAAATTAAATTAATCCCCTGATCTTTGGTTCATCACTAAGCGATTACCGCGAACCTGTAAATAAATGTAAATAGAAATTAAATGAGGAAAATTCTTTTCATCAAATACCTATTTATTCAGCAGAAAAAAATAAACAATCTAGATTATTCTGGCAAATTGGATTATGCTAAGAAAAGTGTATAAGGAATAATGATTTGATTTAGGATAAGGATTAAGCAATGAAAAGTGTGTAGGGAAAACTAGCATTAATTATAGACGTAAAGAAGTCTTAAATTTATTATTATAATAATATTAATAACAAAAAATATGTTAGAAAATAATAAAATCAATTATAAGAAAGAACACAATGTAGCTTCCTCAACCAGAATAAATTTAGTTTACGATTAATTAAAATTGAGAGAACTTAAAATTTTGAAAACCTCTTCTCAGTCTTTTAAATACGTATTTTTAAAGTTGTTTTTAATCACCTACCTTTTTATACAAATTATTCTTCGCAAATGCAGATTCATTAAAAACCCAATCAGCCTCAAATCTATCCCATTGAACATCTTAATTGATATATTAATAATGCAAGCTCATTAACTAATTATTAATTTGGCACCCCCTAGATAACTTTTCGAATTCTTTGGATTTGGTCCTGGGGCTATCTTCGATACTTTCTTGCAACTTTTTGTGGCGCAATAATTCCAGTAAATCGGCTGCCCAATCGCTGGTCGCGAAATCGACAAAAATAATTTACATAATTAGTGAGAAAGCGACCGGCGACTGGCACCAAAAAAAAAAAAGGAAAAGAAGCGAAGAAAAAATCTGAAAATAAATACTGTACATAAATTATGCGAATAAATAAACAAGAGGGTTTTGGGTAAATGTGTTAATTTGCAACTTTCTAAATTAATGCATACACATACACATATAAATACATTTTTGTTTGTGCCTCGCCATTTTATTTTTTCCCGGCCATTTTTTCAGTTTTCTTCTCTTCTAATGTTTCTCTTCACCGTCTTAGGTTGTTTTTTTTATTTTTTTGCATTGCTTTTGTTTCCCCTTCCTATTTGCGCTTCAATTAACAACAACTTGTTATAGGCGCAAATTGAACTTAAGCTCCCAAAAAAAAAAAACATAAATAAATAAAATAAACGCTGTGCTAAATAAAAAATTCAAAGGAGAGAAAACAAACAGAAAATAACGCGTTCCGCCCATTCGAGGCTGAGTGTGATTTTCATTTTATCTCAAATTGTTTTGCTCTGCGCAAAAATGAAGTGAAATACTCGATTTTGGGGTAGGTGGGTGTTAATTTCGTTGGAATTTATTTCGGTTTTACAACGGTTACAGGTACTTTAAAAGCACCAGCTGCCGACACGCACAGATACCAACTGGCAGAGTGTGGGAAACCACCACAAGCCACGCCCTTTTCGTGGGAGATTTTCAGCCAGCCAAGGGCAATTTAAAATTGCAAATTATTCGCCAAAATCTGCGACATCGATATTAATTTCATTCGTTAGCCAACGAAATTTGTAAGCTGATACAGATTTGATTTGCTTACCTTTTCTGTGACCTTTCCTGAAACCAAATTGTTCCATTTTTCCCTCACCTTATTGGGTTTCATTGATTAAAGATTTTATTTATAATATTTATTTGTCCAAAGATTTTATTTCAATTGTTTAACATTTTATGTGATGGGATGTGTTTGCCTTATCTATACATTTAACTTAGAACTCTTACATATTTTTTTTATACATTTGCGTATACTTTCATTGCCTGTTTTAAATATTATTTGTTTACTTATTCAATTGTGAATAAAACTACTAGTTTATATTGCTTCCAATTAGCTATGATATTAGCCACAACCATTGAAACAAAAAACATCTCATAAAAGAATTTCCATTTTGATTGCAATGGCTTGGCATTTCTTTTTCGATTCGCATTCGAATCGTATATTGATGTGGGGCTTGGGCGTTGCGGGTTAGGGGAGGAAAATGCAGCCATAAACGAAAATCGCAGCGATTAGCTTAAATTGCTGGGAATCTTCAAAGAGACCCTCGAGCCAAAGCACACACACACAGACATTGCACAGACAATAAACCAATAAACGAAAGCCATCTGAGTGACCCATAAAGAGGGGAGGAGTTCGGAGGTGAACGGGGGTGCCTGCACAGAGGAAAAAATATAACAAATTCCGGACACTTTAAATAAATTCCCTATAAAAGCTTATTATATATTTAGCTAGCTTGTTAACTAGAAATGTGTTAAGCTGTTTTCCCATAATAAATAAATAAAACCCATGTACAAAAATGGCTAAAAGAATAAACTCCATTTGAGAATTATAATATTTTTATGATATTTATCAGCCAAAGTGGATTAACTTTTACATCTACTTTTGTGCTAACTTTTGTATATATTTTACATACAATATAATTTATTTCAAGTTTACAAAGGCTTTAAGGAACTCCTATGGCTTTACAATAAAATCTTCAAAAACCCCACAAAATAGTATAGGAAATATTGGATTAGATATTTCTGTGACTTTCGTTCGCATGTCCCTATAATATTTCTCTCTGTGCAGGGCAACAAATGTGCAAATTAAGTAGCTTAGGGATTGACATAAGCGTAAGTGCCCCACAGATGATGTTGCGATGGATTCTGATGCTGTTGCTGATGCTGATGCTGCTCCTGCAGTGGCTGCTGCAGTTCCTGCTGCGAATGCTGCTGCTGCTGTTGCGGAGATGGAACATTCAAGGCGGGCGGGGCCAGGGAGGTAGTTACTCCTGCACTGGCATTGGCATATGGCTGCTGTTGTGGGGCAAAGGGCGAGCCCTGAGAGACCTGATTGCCAATGGTGGAGGAGGTGGAGGAGGTGGGGTAGCCCAAGTGCTCGTAGTAGGCGGCACACTCCACCACCGGCTGCGAACTGGCACTGGAGCAGGCCGAGGAGAGTGAGGCGGAGGAGTTCAAAGGCGGCGAATGGTGATGCGTCATGGGCAGCATTTGATCCATGAGATACTGGTCAATTTCCTTGGGATCGATGTCGGCGGCGGAGGAGGAGACAGAGGCGCTGGTGGTGGTGTTGGTGGGCTTGTAATTTAAGGCTCCACTGGCCTGTGACGCCTGCTGATGCTGCTGGTGCTGCTCCTGGTGCTGGTGGTGCTGTTCCGTGCCAAATCCTCCCCCCGTAGCAGTATAGGAATAGCCTGGGTAACTCACCCTTGCGCCCGCATAACCGCCATATCCATTGATGTTCTCCAGGAAGTCCATTTCCTGACCCGCCGCCGATGCTGCCGCCTGTTGCTGGTAATTGACCTCGCCCAGAGCTATATACTCTCTGCCGGCCTCCAGCAGGACTCCGTAATCGTGGCCAGAACCATTCGCCACTGGCTCACTCAGTTGCCTTAGCAAGAGGCTTGGGTTATTGCCTGTAGCTGCTACTGCAGCTGGAACTGTGGATCGGACGAGATTCGCCGAGGAGGAGCCTCCACTGTATGGCGTGGCCGGGGGCGTCAGCGATGAGAGGGAGCTGCCCGTCGTGGAGCAGGGTGAATCCAGGCCCGGTTCGCTGCCCAGGCTAAGACCCTGCTCCATCAGGCTGGCCGCACAGGCACTGTTCAGGGACTTCATGAAGGCCTCATTACTGAAGACATCGGAGCTGCTGCTATTGCTGGTCAGCGCCAAATTTGCACTGGAACTGGAGCTAGAGCTGGCCGCTATACAAAGGCCACCCAATCCAGATGCATTTCCCGATTTCCCAGCTCGCCTCTGGCCATTGCTGGCCATGGCGGAAGTGCTGCTCCTGGGCCTAGAGCTTCCCGGACTGGATGACGGTATTTCGGAACCAGAAGCAGCTCCTCCATCACCTGAACCTTGCGGCTGGATGACGCGCGCCTTCTTGCGTCGCGGCTGGTATTTGTAGTCGGGATGCTCCTGCTTGTGCGTCATCCGCAGCTTCTCAGCAAATTCCATAAACGGTTTCTTGTCGCTATCCTTAAGATTTCTAAAAAAAAATAAAAGAAAAATTGCATTAGTGGGGGCGCAGAAAAGATAACTTTGAAAATATGTGAACCCCAGAGTGTTAAGATGGGAATTCTTTAAATATTTCTCTCTCTTTATGGCAGGAAAAGGGTAAGAATGGATCATGTTTGTAGGAAGTCAGTGTGCAGTTAATTATATTTCTATTATAAACTATATATATTAGCTCAAGATGCAGTTTTTCTTCCACAACTTAGGCTTAGCTTTAATTTTCATTCCAATTAATCCGCCTTAACTAAAAACATACTCTCTGTGACAGTCAATTAAACGGGCATTATTTATGGCTTAACAAATTGGTCCAGCTCCCGCATTCCCAATTAGTCGAGGCGGATGCTTTGCTTTCTTATCAGCAGTCGAAGAATGCTTATCTGGCCCCCGAAGCGCTGAACTGTAAAATTTTAATTTCAAACCGGACAATATTTTATTACAAACAATGTAGGAAAACGACGCCGCTGTGGCGCAGATCGCCTTTGGCCTGACAGCTTTAGATTAATCTGATCCATCAGCGGCAGATAGCTTTCAAGGGGGAGAAGTAAGTGAGTGATTCATGCGATCGGAAATATATATATTTTCAAAAGTAATTCATATTCTGTTTCACTCAGCTGGAATTTTATCATCAATTTTACACCCTGATAAATCAGATTTAAAGATACAACAATGAAACAAATCAAAGACTATCCTCTACTATATATTACACTTTCCTATTTAAGTCTCAATGAAATTATTATCTTTTAATGGATTTTTATTGAATTAATTCCCTTTAAAGAAACCTTAATAATAAATCCAAAATCAACTGTTTGAGATATGTAAAAAAAAAAGGACAAACTAACTTTATTTATCCCCATTTATATTAGCTAGTTATCTGACTTTATTTTGTTGTTGCTTTAGCTGGACTTGCCTTTGAGTACCTGATATCATTTGGTTGGCACTGAGAACTGTCTCCTAATGCAATTCCCTGTCCTGGACGAAAGCCCTTAAATAAACTTCGAGGAGATTCCCCCACTCACCGGGTGCCTTCTTTGTCTGGCCGAGAAGTGGAGCTTATAAAAGACACTTTCCAAGTGGTCCATGCCCCAGCGTTTATGCTGCCAGAGACGTGCTTCTCGTATTTCTTCATTTTTGTATTTATACCCGATACTAAAGAGGGGCTAAGGGTATACTCGTATTGTATTCATGAAAATGTATCTAAATGGCAATGGGAGGCGTTATCAACGATTTAAAGGCCATGAAAGCTAAGCTATAGCCCTAAGCTGTATTTTATTGTCTTTGTGTGAACTCATTTTTAATTAATCTTAATATCTAAGTATTTCTTTGGGTACTTTATATATTTTAATGTTTTCTGTATTTATTTTTTAATCCTCCTTTATTTTCAAAGTCCTGGGTATCCCCTAGTCGACTAAAATCTCCATTATGCTCGTCTCTTTCCTCCCTTTGAGTGGTATATATATAGTTTACTTACTTCCAGAGTTTGCCCAGCGATTTGCTGAGCTCCGAGTTCTGCAGATGCGGATACTGTTTGGACATGACCCGACGGGCTGCCTGGGCCCAGACCATGAAGGCGTTCATCGGGCGCTTGATGTGCTCCTTCTTGCGATCCGTGGGCGCCCTGCAAGTTGCAATAGAAGAGAATCGGAAAAGTGAAAAATCAGTGGGGCTTCTTAGTGACTTGTTGACCCGGGTAAATAAGTTCACATTAATTGCAAAAAGACGTCCACGAAATGCGAGCGCAACAACGAATAATGTCAAACTGAAAATTGCAATTAAAACTTTGCTGTGCCCCGCTTGGGAATGAAATAGTGGTAAATAAGAGCGAAAAGATGGTTTCAAGGCCAGAAAAGTTGAAGAGTGCACCAAAAAATATATATATATTTTATATTTTTGCCTTTCTTTCGATTGAAAGAAAATGAGAAACGGGGGGCGGCGAAAGTGAAGTGCAAACAAAAGCAATCAGGGAAAGCGTGCAAAATGCTGGAGAAGTGAGCTCTGCCTCGAACTTTGGGTTAAAAATCTATTTCAAGCTTTGCACATTTTTTTGCAATCGGAATCCTTTAAGTGGTTGCCAAAATCTCTTGACTCTGCATAAAGTATGCACTGAGTATTCGCACTTTGTGAGTCCATCAATTTGTCTTTTGCTCGGCCTGCCAAATAATTCAATTGACAAGACGTTCCGAGCTCGTTCAAATAAAACTGACGAGGCGTATGATAACTTCTCTAGTCCACATTCAGGCATTCGAGTCTCACGTGGAATATTGAATATTTGTGCACTGGGAAAAATGTTTAGAAAACTAAGTTCAATAGTTAGGAAAGAAAAAATAATTTCTTTGATATTTTTGCTAGCTGTTTTTATTAATAGAAAATATAGAACTGAATGTGTTCTATTAGTAACTTAAGTATAAATGTAAATAAAATAGAAGACGTATGATTTGCAAACCGAATTTATATTTACTTAATCTTAAATTCTAAAATATAGCGGGCCCTTTATATGTTTTCAAGTCAGAGTTTTATAAATGAAATCTTCCTCAATATAAAATATAGTTAATCTTCAGTTATACATTTTTTCCGACAGTGTCAAATCAAATCCACCGCTCTCTAACTCACACATACGAGAACCTCCACATTGTTTTTATCTATATATTCATTTTTATTTAGGATGTCGGAGCAGTGAGGAATACAATAAAGCCAAGAGATTCAATCAAAGAGATAGGGCGTGTGCCGGGAGGCGGGACCGGGATGGCACTGTGGCACAATGCCGAGATTTGCCTCTGGTTGCCCCACCTTTTCGGAGCCATGTATATTGAATTATTTATCCTAAGTAAACATGATCAGGGCCATAGATTTGTTAGGTAAATCTTTCAATTGAGTTGGGCCGATACTGTGAGTGGGAGTGCTAATGCCTTTCCATGAGGAGGGTCTATTCGATATGCCTGGCTGCATTCTAGGCCGCAAAAAGTAACAAATATATAGTAGAAGCTGTTCTCAATCAAAGTAAATCAATATACAGGTGTTCTCGTGTGTTTCTCCCAACTCCTGACTCCCCTGCGCTTAAATTGTGGGCAATACATGAGCAAATAAAATGTTAAAAATATTCTGGGGAGCATTAACTCAAAAGAAACATATGGAAAGTGAGGTAGATTTTATTGTATTGCGTTTTGTAACCTTGCTAGCTTAGGATTTAAGTTCTTTTTACTAATTTTGATCTCTATAAACGTGTAAAGCATGAAAATCATTTCTTACTGTATCTTTAAATTAAAACAAAAAAAATATATATTATTTTAACGATATATTTAAAAGATATATATTATTTTAACGCAAATCTAAAATTTCTTATTGTATTCTTTTCCAATGTAAGTAAACACTTTATTATTTCTTATATTATACTGTGTTTTGGATTAATCTGTAAGAGTGGATTTGAAGTCTTAATTGCTGTTTTTTCCTTTTAATATGATTTTCCCAGCTTTCCCTAGACTAGGTGAACAAAATCCTCTCTATTACATCTCGCTGTTTTTTTATATATTTTTTTTGTCTAGGTTTTTTGTTGTTTTATTTCTTGTTATCCGCCTTTCGCCTGGGCTTAATTACAAGTTCGGTCGAGCTTATTAAGCGATTAAAAACGCGACCGGAGGCCAAATGGACATCGGCTTGGGGATTCTCGTCGGCTGTTATCTGACTTTTGGTATCGTCGGCGTCGTGACCCCGCCCCCTCTGCCCAAGCAGCATCCTATATGTACATATATATATGTATATATACATATATATATAAATCCCCGCCTTCGATTCAGAAGTATCTCTGCGAGGGGGGTATATGCAACTCTCACGCTTGACAGCACGCTAATCAGAATCAAGTGATGTTCGTTTGCAGCATTCAGTTGGGGGATGTGCGAGGTGCAGCACCCTGCACCCTGTACTACACTGAGAGAAATACTCCCCGAATTTAAGGAATTCATCAGCGTATAAATCAGATATATTCCTTTAGGAATTCCAAGTGATTTGTAATACGAATTATGTGGTTTTTATATTGAAATATAAATGTAACGTTAAAGTTGAAGTTAAAGTTTAAATTAAAAGTTCGATGAACTATATCAAATCGTTTGTTAATATTTAAATAATAAATAATATTCTTCAGTATTAAAATAAATAAATGAAATACACAAAATAATATTAATTTAAATATTTCAATCAAACAATGTGGAACCCCTATATAAATAATTATTTGTATAGCTTCTAAAAGAAAGTTAAAGTAAATTAAAACTGTTTTCAGCTTCTAATGGAAGTTCACAATGATTTTAAATTGGTTTTTTTTGACCAGTGCACACCGCCGTATAGCAGATCCGCCCCCGGGCCACTTGGCAACTCAAGCACGTCTTCATTATTTGCTGCTGTTGTTGCACTCGGAGATGCGCAAATCTCATTAAGTGATATCTTCAAGTGGCCGTTAGCTCATGAGCAAATATGAGAAATGAGCGGCAGCGGCGACTGCGGGGAATTTTGAATTTGTGGCTTTCCATTTTCGCATATGCCAGGCGAAACAAGATACACACTTTGGCCGGGCTTTTGTTGCGCATCTTTTATCGGCAATGGGCCATTTGTCGCTTTTGTTATTAAATTGGATTCAAGGCGGTCTGATGGAGAGGGGGGATGACCCAAGGGGAATCCCAAATATTTACAACTTTAACACGAAGCTGTAAACAACGCTCGAAAAATTTCCATTTCCATTTCCATGCCCATTTTCATTTCCAATTTGTAAGCGCATGTCAAGTTGAGGACAAATGCGCCTAATTAGCAGCGCTGAGACGTCTCAGCGATTTTCACAAGTTCACAAATATGAAATGTATCTAACAGATACAGCGCGTGTAAACAAATTGCAGCCGCCCGATGCCGCAGCAGCTTGTACGTATATTTCATGGCTCTTTTTCGTTTTTTTTTTTTTATATTTAACGCTGTTTACTTAGGCAGTGCCCACATTTTCCCACGCACTCGCAGCCGTTTTTACGACACTTTTGTCAAACAAAGTTGCTGCCGCTGCCTTGCCATTCGGGCCGCCTTGAAATGCATCCAACGGATGCAGTTGCTCGCTTCGTGTTTGCTCTCTGCGGTCGGCCGGCCTTTCTTCTTTTGTATTTTTATTTTGTATATTTTTTCTTTTTTTTTTTTTTGGTGGCCCTTGCAGTTCGTCCGAAAAGGTGGTCAAACATCGAGGCACACTGATAAGGTGATAAGGTGGCACTTTTCCGACGAGCCAGCCCCGTTTAACCACCGAGGCGAAGGTGCTGCTACCGTGAGAGCTGCATCTGAGTTTGCTCAGCTTTTGTGATAGTTATTTACCAAAAGCACTGGGGAAAATGGTCTTAAATTTTGGATTTGATTTTCAGAAAGAAAGTCCAGCAATATTTTCATTAGATTTAATCAGAAAGGTAAATATTTTAGTAATTAATAGAGGAAACTCTTAAATAAATTTATAGAACATACCCATTAAATATTGAGCTCTGGAAATATCTATAATTTTCCTCAGTGCTGTATCGGAACTTTGTGTGGTTCCGGTAACAAGATAAACATCTCGATATTGTCCACTCAACCATAGGTCAGGGATCAATGGGAATGGAACTACTTGGCCGGGGATCTTCTGGGAAACTTATCGAAAGTGCCAGCCAAGTATCCGCACATGGCGACCTCTCGAGACACGAAGAGGCCCGTTTCCCTTTCGATTTAAGCCGACTTTTGGCCCCATTCTTGGGCCAAACTCGTCGTCGCCACTACTGCCACTTCATCCGGTGCCCATTCTCTGTTATCATTTCATTTGGCGCTGCTCCTCCACATCGGCAGTCCATGTCCTCATCCATTTCCACCACTCTCGTTTTCATTCTCTTTGCTTTTTTCAATTTCCAAGTCAATTTATTTTTACAGCGGCTATGCCGCACTTGAGCCAAGTGACAGAGACCCAAAAAGGCCACGTATTCCCCAACTAGGAAAAAGCTGCTGGATAGGCGTGAATCGAGAGGCTGATAACGAAGGCTGGCAAAGGGAGGCGTGGCAATGAAGAGCGACAGTTTAAGTGGCGTAGAGCCAGAGCCCTGCATCATTCTTCTCTTCTCTCTAACATTTTTTTTTCCTTATTGTGGATGAGTTTGGTTGCAACTACAATCAATGCTGTAGATTGTCAGCTGGGAATATGTCCCTGACATTTGATGATTGTCGGATGGTGGTGGCCCTGGAATCAAGCTCCAGGCAAAAAGGACACTCCACAACCCAACACAGCTCCAGTCTTTAACAGTATAAAGTTTACTTTAAATAATTTACGCTTTTAAAAAGTTAGTTGAGCTTAGCATTTTGTGAATTATTATTTATATTTCTGAATCATTGGCCGTTTTTGAATACATTCTAAACTGGTTTGAATCAACCTTATATGACTCATTGGTTATCATAAGTTGTCCGAATATTTATACAACAAACTTCTGTGATTCACCCCCCAGCAAATGCAAAGCATGTCAATATTGAATAACATTTACGAGTATTACTTCCCGCCCAGAAAAATTTTCGCTTGCTTTATAGTGTAAAATTTGTTTTTGCGCGCATTTTGGAATCTCTAAAAAAAAAAATCGAGCTACGCTCTGCCACACCTATTTTCCCGCTGGCGCTTTTCCGAACGGGATTTCCGTTTGGTTGTCGCTTTCCAAAGAATAATCGCGTGGGTGTTCCGGCCGATGGAAACTGTGGTCACAGGACACCAAGCACTCACACACACACACACACACACGGACATTGGCATGCGGAAGGAAAAAGGGATGTGGAAACGGAGCTGCGCTGAGCTATTGAACCCTTTTTGAAAAGCATATCGAGCGGATTTGTGCCGAAATGTACTTCGGGTAAAAGCTTATGGCCGGATCAAATGTGCCTTCAATTTTATGCGCAAATGTTGTTCAATATTTGGCAAAATACTCCAAGCTCAGCTAAAAGCAAAACGTTAACTAAATGCTGGAATGCCCTGGAAAATTTATATTTGTATTTGAACTATGACCCTCAAAAATTAAAACCAATGAAAATATTATAGAAATTCCAATAAAACACTAAAAGAATTCATTTTATTTAAACAAATTTTGATAGTAAATAAAAACAAGCAAAATATGTGCGAAATTCCCTAGCACGAGATATATATAATTAATTTTTTAAATTAATGACTTGATTAACTAAAACGCCGACAAAATTCAAGAAACCCATTTTAGAGGGTAACCGTACAAATGCAGAAATATCATAAAGTGACAGGCCTCTTCAGCTCATCAAATCGATGTTCCGCTTCATTTCCGCTTCCCGCTCCGGCGGGAGAAGAAGCCCTTAACCTTTCTGGGATTTAATCGGGGAATCCTTTGAGCCTCACTGGCTTTGGCTCACATCGTTCCGCCGAATTGGCTTACCCGCCTTTAGTTGGCTGGCAACTTTTTAGGCCATTGTCGCGCCATTGCTCACCTGCTCATAAATATTACCATCGATGGGGACTACAAAATGGTGACAGAACCGCGCAGAGATGATCCCAATTAGGGATGAGATATCGGTATGCCACCGATATTTGAATTTGAATAAATTAATTATCAAAACATGAGAAGATCCCAATTAGGGATGAAATATTGGTATAGCACCGATATTTTAATTTAAATAAATCAATAAATATTTGTGATTTTTGTAATTCTTTTTTAAACTAACAAATCGATCATATTTATATACCGATTTTAGTGTTTTTAAGTATTTATAGATTATAAAACGTTGTCAATATTATTGTCTCTATTTGATATATGAGTTTCCTCTTCGAAGCCCATCCCTAACCTTTTGCGATGGCTGAGGGAAAATGCTTTCTAAATTCTAGCTGCAGCTCAGCGAAAAGTATGCAAAGTGAGAGTCTAGGCTGAAAACTTTTTGGCCAGCATTTGTGGTTATTTGTGGTTATGGCCACCGCAGCGACACCCCATGGTAGAAACTACAACAACAACAACAACAACAATAACAAAAAAGCAGCTACATCAGCAACACTGGCGGCAACAACAAAATCAATATTTGCCTTGTAAGCCGCACGTGTATCTGTACTTGCTGTTGCCGCTGCACAAAGTTTTACCGGCCACCAGGAGCTGAGGTTGCCGCCGCTCTTGGCTGGAGGATGACGGAGGTAACTGGGGGGTGGAGCGAAGGAGGGTGTTACCAACATGAGGTGGAGCAACAGCTAGCAACATGTTTGCCGGCCTTGTCAGCTCCACCAGCAGGCAAAAGGCAGGAAACAATGGTGGAAGAAAGATATTTAAGAAAAAAAAAGAAAAAATCATAAATAAAATTAATATTGTAATGGATTTCTAAGTGAGAAAACCCTTTTTAATATATTTTATCAGCACTAAATTGTATTTAAAGATATTTTGTAAGTCTACAATCAATTATTCAATATTTAAAATGCTTTCAATACCTTTCAATGACTGAATAATATTTAATAAACCCATATTTAAGAAGTTTTCTCATCCTCCCTAAAAGCATGGATTCTTCTGAAACTCTGGGTGATTTTGCTCCACTGTTTCCCCTGGCTGGATGGGCTTATGCGGTCTGGCTCCGAGTGCTGGTGGTTCCTCCACACACTGGGAATCGGGGATGTGTTTGGTTAGGCTGCCCGAGATGACTTGTTGGGGGACATGTAAATTGACTCGTCGCAGTGCCGAAAGAAGAGCTAGTTTCGGGATGGATGATATCAGAGTTGGGTAGCCGAGAACTGAATACGGAGCTCCCCACCTGGTCTCGATGTGGGGTGTGTGTGTGTGTGTGATAACACCTTGGCGGGACACACCGGACACAGGCAGATAAGCAACGGAATATTTATAGCGCAACAGTATCGCTAAAGTCCTACCCGAAGTTGAAGCTCCTTCGACTCCATATCTAATCAAGTCGAGCAAATAGAACATAAGAACCACCGAAGCTATTTGCTGGGAAGGGTTCCATATCTGTATTATTTAATAACAAACCCGGCCCTACCAATACCCCTAGCTATATGTACCTCAGACCGCTTAAGTGGGTTCCCAGCATATCGTTCGTGCTTTTTAAGCATTTGCCACCAAAAGAATGATTCACGCGAAATTCATTTAAACAGATCAAACAGTAATATAATTTGTTGCGGTCTCTACGTCGCTAAAAAGTGGATCATAAAAAATTAGCAAAAAGGAAACCACAATATTTGGAGATGAGGCGACACTTGCTGTGCGTTTTTTGTTGTTGTTCATTTTAAAATGAAATAAAAAACATGTATATTAGGTAAAGACTAAAGCAAATTTGTATGTAAAAAATAATATTCAAATATAAATAGAAATATATATATTAAAAAGTAAGTCCTTTACCTTTAAGTAATTCCCAATATTATTTTATTCTTAATAGAAAAATCATGCTGGTAATTTAGTTAAATTAATTTAACATAGGCATCAGGCCACAAAAAGACTGATTCTTAAAGTCACACCACCTTTAAACAATGTACATCCCATAAAAACCGGAAACGGAAAACAATTTGGCATCGATTGCTACTGTCAATCAGCGCAAAGAGTAAAGCAATTAAATATCTCTCCCGCAACAATTTATAACGTTTTTTTCACCATTTACTAGATTTAATTTGGAATGTGGCAGCAGACGTTAGCGGGAGGAGGAGTTGGCAAGGAAGCGATGTGCATTTAAGCGATTTTAAGTGCAAATAAACAAGGCTCATAAAGCGCAAGGTAAACAATTTCTAGTGCGACTGTGCGGCAGGATGGGGGACAAGGAAATAAGGGGCGGGTGTTGTATATAAAGGGGAGGGACTGGTGGATAGATAAAGGAAAGGAAACGGCGCCCATATCCTTGTGCAAACACACACGTGCTCTTGACAGCGCTTTCTGCGCATTTTGCAATGAGCAGCGAACAGCGAACAGCAAAGGGGTTTGGGGTTTGGAGTATAAGGGGAACTGTCCCAACATCCTTGGACAGCACCCCCTCCCCATTCGCCCACACTGAGGGGAAAAGACATCATCGAAAAACAATAAAAAACACATGTTGTTACCATAAATAACTTTCCGAAGAAAAATAATACATCCAAGGAAATATCTGCGAATTATCTAAGCCCACATATACTTACATATTATAATATTTAATAAGCTTATATAGCAGATTAATTTAGCTAGTATCAACATCAAATATTATTTTAGGAAACACTTAAGCTGCTTAGCCTTAAGTTGTATTGGCCAAGTCCATACAAATCTTTAAAAATAAGATTTTTTAATAGGTTTTAAAGAGATCAAAATGATATTGAACCAAATTTGTTTTAATCAGGAATTTAAGGAAGAGATTTTTATAAAATACAACAACAAATATTTTGTATATCTTTTTATATAAAATATTGTACAATTTTTCATCTCATTATTACATTTTATAATTGTGTAAATATAGTGTCAAGATTACTTTTTTTAGATTAAATTTAACATGAAGAACAAAAGAAATCCTTTAACAAATTCACAAACTTTGAACTAAAATATAATTAGATCTTATAAAAATTACTAGTTATCAAACATTTAATTTATTCTTATCAATTCAATAATTTAATCTTATTAAAAATACTATTTATTAGACATTTTTCTGAAAACCTTTCATAAAAACTTGTTTTGGCGCCCAAAAAATTAATGAAATAATGTGGTTGTCAAGTACAAATATAATCGACAATTATGCTGAGATTATTATTGATTTCTTAATAATTTTTTTTCGAGTGTAGTGCAAGTGATAAGCGACTTTAACAAAAGAGAACAAAGCGCGTCGTGGAGGAGGCGCGGAGGCGGCTGTCAGAGTGAGATAAGGATCCCGTCTCGAAGACCGGAGACCGGAGGTGGAAGCCCCGACATTTGCTAATTGCCGGTCAAATAGAAGATCGAAGCTACCAAGGATCCGAAGAATCTGAGGGATCAGAGGGATCAGGCCGTCTTTCTCACGACTCTGGACCAGAGGCCGAAGCGACTGTCAAGTGTCAACGGCAGTCGGCTCCCGCGCTTTGCTTGGTTTAAGATCGACTGCGGTTAGGACCCCGCCACAGATTCCCCCCCAACTCCCCCACCTTGTTAGCAGTTAGCATCTTTACGCTAAAAACATATTTATTCGCTTTTTATGCCTGAATTGATTTGTCGTCGTCGTCTTCATCTCGAGCATTTTGTTCCTCTGCGCCACACATTTATTGAGGCCTGTATTGCGTACGGGTATTTATATTTTGTTGTTGTTTTTGTTGTTGTTTTTGTTTTTGTATCTCTGCATCTGGCGTCTTGTTATTGCCATTTCCTATTATTCCTGCCTTTGGCCAATTTGTTGCTCCCAACACACAAAGCCACACAGCCAGTGGCTTGTGTGTTGTCTAATATGTGTGAATGTGTAAATTCATTTATATTTACATATGCCGACAGATTCCCAATCGTTTCCCCACTCTTTCTCATATTTTTCTCTCTTTTTTTTCCCCCCATTTGCGGTTCGCCGAGTTTGTTTATCCAGTTAAATAAAAGAAAACCCACGTATATATATGCATATATGTATGCCTGGAAATTGTGTTAATCAGCGAACTCATCGAAGACGGAGCCGGGCAGGTTTAGTCATTCATGGGTTCTTCTCTGGGTTATGGTAGCATTGTGGTCTCAATTTGCTCTTCGGGGGATTGCAAAGAGACTCGGGAAATATTCGGTTTCCCTGGCAAACGTTTAATTATGTTTATTGATTTTTTTTTTCATAATACCCATATTGGTGATTTAACAAAGATGTGTTTACGGCTAATTTCGTGAATAAATACTAACTAATAAATATAGTTAAATAATTATAAAGAAAATAGGTCTATTATCATCCTTCAATTTAATTTAATTTGTATATTTAACAAATTTTTAAGAGTAACTCTTCTTGTTTAGAATTTTTAAAGCTGCAAAATGGTAAACATTTTTTTTTTCTTTGTTTACGGCATTTTATATGACGCCAATATTAATAATAAATATCATACAGAAAATAGCTCTATTATCATCTTGTTCCTTCTTTTTAAACTTACTTGGCTGACGCCTGAACCAGATTCCAATCGTATCCCTCAAGGACCTTCATCACCGCACTGGTGATGCGTTCATCCTCCTTTCGCCCACCCTGACCCTGGGCCTTCTTCTGTTCGGCTTTCAGGGCATAGTTGGCCAACACAAGGGTCTCCACCGGCTTGGCCCGATCCTTGGAACAATTTGGATTAGAACTTCCGCTCATTTTGGCCACTATACACCACCACCACAATCTCTGTCTGAATTCAGAATTAGTTCAAGCACTTCACTAGACTCCCGGCTCACAGAGTCACCCAAACGAGTCCGAGATCTGGGGAGTTAAGTCGAGCTTATCGGGAGCAGTACGGATAAGGGCGAGACGCGACGAGATTGACGGACAAACTGCGACTGATCTTGGGGATCGTTGCTCGGGCCGAGCAGCTGTGGGCTCGCCCCCAAGACGAGCTCGGCAATCGTCGGTTCGCCGGGGCGATCGTGGCGATAAGCTAAAGACGGTGGTTGGCTGGGATCGTTAGTCGGGTCCCTATATAGATATATACATATATATATATATATATACATATAAGTTATGCCGTGTGGAATGGGGACTAAGAAGCTTGAGGCGGGGGAGCTGACGATACGCGGCGGGGGCGAACATAAAAATCGCGGTACGCGTGTAAACATTAACATGTTCATGTGAAATTAGGTGGCCCCAGAGCGGAATCGAATATCGGACGAGCGGTGACGACTGTCGCCGACAAACAACAAGTATGGAAGATAATGGAATGATATTCGACTCAAGGATACCTATTTTTGAAATTACTCAGCTGTCTTTTTAAATAATTTGATGTTAAACCAAAAAAAAAAGATCATTAATTATCTTTATTAGTTTTATTACCTATTTTTAATGGATTAATTTATTGGAAATAATATACAGAGTGATTTTATTTTTCTAATTTTCACTTCTTTGGTATACTATATACCCAAAAATAACAAAAAGCCAGGGTAGCAAAAAGAGAGCGATTCGAGAGATGGGCCGAGCTAGGGGACATAAATCGAAATGGAAACAGAAACAGAAATTAGTAACACTTTACAGCCACATGTGGATTTATGACACCTTCCCCGACTTTGTTACGGGCCAAGGGGGATAGTGTGTTCCTTGGGATCGTTAGAGACCTGCCACTTGTTGCAGCTGCATTTGGGAAAGGATCCTCATCGATCCTCAGTAACGACTGCTAATGAGAAGTCGATAAGATCATTAAGGATTTAAGGGTTACACGGAGTGAATGGGGGAGTGACAGTGTTGACTTTTGGGGATGTGACTATGACCGATTGGTTCCCAAGGGTGACAGACGCCCTAGGGATTTGTCAACTTTATATTATTTTATTATGCAAATAAGTTGCTACAGATAGATTTTTTCCTTTACTCACACATTAGAGTTCAAACTTTATGCTAATATCATTAAAAATTATAAAAATTAACACGTACATCTTAGGAAATTAACAATAATTAAATTACAAGTTGAAGCAGCCAATCAAGTTGTAAAATGTATTCTATATAACTTTGCATAAATGATTATATTCCATTAGAGGTGATGATCAGTGCTGAGCTCAGAGAATGAGTGATAAATTGAGAGACATTATATATAATATCATAATAATAAACCATATATAATAACTTAAAGTTTTTGATTTGATTATATGATCTCGTTTTTTGCCTGAAAAGTACATACGTAGCCTTTTCCTTGCAAAGTTATTACTCTTCCAGGTAAACATCCATTTTCAATCGCAAAATAACATCTCATGAATATAATATAAAATTAAAAAATAATCATTACATTACATTACATTTCTTGCCCGTAATTCATAGTATTTACTTGTTTATTTAAATTCATCAACAATTTGTCGCTTCGAGTTCAATATACTTTCATCTTTACGATCAGGTGATATGTAATTTATACGCATATTTAATGATGGATTGGTTAACACAAAATCAGCTAGAAGTCAAAAGATCAGGTGATCTGGCAATATCTTTTCATAACCACTTTGCACTAGTTTCTTACCTTTTGAGGGCCCAACCCCAAACAAAATCGTAAAATACCGAAGAAAATCCCAAAAAAAAACAAAAAAAAAAAGAAATGAAACCAGAAGAAGCAGGCTACGGAGAAGAGCTATTCATTTCACGATCGTAAAAAATCGAAGAAGCGTATGTAGTTTTGGTAACGCTTTTGTTTTCCAGCTGGTTTCAACTGGAAGTTATGGTAAGGAAACCAAATCTGTATCTACATCCATCGCATAACTTTTACCCAGCGAATACTTCTTTTTTTTTTTTTTTGTTCATTTTATTTCGGTCGCGGGGGGATTTTTACAACTTTATAATTTTTACAACTCAATTAACTTTTTTTTCAAACGCCGCCGCTGGCAACGAAGATCGAAACAAATCGAAGTAACAAAAATTAAACAATAAAACAGAAAAATGCATAAACGGAATCATAAATACCTAGTCCATTTCAGATATTTTTATGCGAATGGGGGAGATGAGGACCGGAGTCAAAACTGACGTCAAAGCAGCGAGCGTTTTTTTTTTGGAAGTGTCATAAAAGGCATCAAAATGAAAATTATATGATACTCAATAAAAAAGGAAAATACTTAACTTGTCGACCAGTGTCGCTGTCTTTCAGTGCTGTTAAAAAATCAATACATATATATTATAAAAAAAAAAGAGTTCAGAACAAAAGTTTCTAAGGATATTAAAATAAGTATATGAAACTGAAAAGAAATAATATATTAGAGACCAAATGTATATTCCATTCTCTGGTACACTTTTAAGTTTTATTTTCGGCTTCTTTGTGTTTAAGTTAATCAATATAATCATAGGTATTACCCTATACAATTTTAAGTTGTAAAATATTACAAAGCGCTTTACATAAAGATTAGGCATCAAGAAAAATATTTCGATAATATTTTAAAATAACTTTCAGATTATTTTTTATAGTTTAACATATATTATTTATAAACTAGCCAGAATATATTATAAATAATCAGAATAAAAAACAAAACACAGAAATCAAATTTACAACTGCTAAGAAAAGAATATTAATAAAACTATGTGACCATGCGTTTTCGATAGGAAAAAGTATTACCATCTGTACAAAACAAAAACAAGTCAAACTGACAGCACTGATGCCGCTGCCTTGCTGGACTCTAGTTCGCTGAACTGCAGCAACTGGAAAATTGATTCGCGTCTAGGAAATTTAATGGGCCAGCATCTAAAAAACTTCCCCACCACCCTGAGCATTATTTTCCCCACCAAACCGGCAAACTTCAAAGCGTGCCAACTTGTTGATAAACAAAATGTTCGGAGGGCAAAAAAAAAAGTGCTACAAATATTTTGATTTAATTAAAAATATATACATATGTATACGCTATACAACCAGAGGCAAATTAATATTTTTCCTCGACATTTTTTCGCTGGTTTCATAATCAAATTGGAGCACATATCGCCGAAAGGTCGAAATGCATCCGAAAGAGATGGCAAAGAGGGAAAGGGGGCGGGGCGGCGGATGCGACGACCGCTTGACAATTTGCGACTTGGCATGAAATCGCATTATTTGATCTAAGCCGCCGACAAGCTATAGCTCGTATATGTACATATGTATATGTATGTAGCTATATAACACATATGACTGCAAAGTCGGCGCTAAACGAAACCAAATGGCACATTCGTAGGCTGCCGCCGTTAGAAGAAGCAGAAATTGAGTTGGGGCGGGGTGGCTGAAGAGGAGGCGTGGCAGGCGGAAGATGGGAAAGATGAGGAAGGAAACGAAGCCTCCAGCCGTGCGACATGTGCTGCGGAAATATTTTGTAAACAATAAAAGCCACGACGACGGGCACTCAGGAAATATGCAAAAACTCCAAAAATATCACTGCTCAAAATGAATTTGTCTAAATGTTTAAATGTATACATAAATAATGATTAATACATACTTATTATGTATTTTATAAATAATAATTGGAGATACATCACAGTTACATATAAAGCACTTAATTGATTTTATTTATTTGTATGTAGTTTTTGTTAATCTTTATTACCTTTACTTTTAGTAATAATAACAAGTACAATTATTATGTTGTCTGCATAATATTTTAATTTAATATTATTTTATTTAAATTAACATTGTATATATTTTTATAAGGAAAAAGAAGGGTTTCAATTTAAGCTTTTAATTTCTTAAAAAATTGGATCATGCTGCTAACTCTGTTTAATTTAATATTTTATGGACATTATATAGTATATAGAAAATGATTTCGCATTTCTTAAATAAAAATGAACAGTATTTAATGAATATTTATTAAAATGTATTTACTATTCGACAAATACTGTAATTAAATCACTAAATCGTTAAATTATAGTTCCTCTTAAAAAGCCTCCACTTAATTCTGTGAATTATGAAAAATTCTTGCTGCTGACTTTGTTAGATCCCGGAAGTTCATGTGAATTTTTCGCACAGTGCACATTTCCCCATTGCCATCCCGCTCTCGCTGAGATCATTTGCATACACGCGCCGCAACACTCACACTGTCTCACGTCAGCAATAAGCTTTGTTATTGCTTCTCACCTCTTCTACTGCTCTGCGCTCTCTTTTCCGGTTTTTAATCGTGTTCGCTGACCATCGGCCAACGTCGTTTTCCATTCGCCAACGATCATTGCCTGCGACTGTGTGTGTGTGTTGGCGTTTCGTAAGTGTGCATGTGTGTGTGCGAGCGGTCATGCGAGTTTTTGTTTTTGTGATTTTATCTTCAATTGCTACGTTGAGTGGCTTTGTTTTCTCACTTTTTTCCAGCCAATGGGAAATAAAAGGCGGGATTACGAATAGTTTATAAAATGTCCAACAATTCCAATTCGAATGAAATTCGGAGAACTATGGAAACTGGAGATATTATTTAGTACCTGCAATGCTATATTTATGAGCTATTTGTAAATCATTTTTAAACAGTAATAACATATAAATAACATAACATAACATATATATAATATATATATTTATATATTTTAAAAAAGGCCTGGATTAACTTAATCAAAATCTTTTGCCTAACAAAAAGTTTTCCAACACGAAATAAGCATTGAACCAAAAGCATAACCAATTCCTACATTCTATCTAAGAAAATTCTATAAATGGTGAAAAAAATACAGAAAAATGTATAATTCAATCTAAGACAATTGTATATTCCTTTAAATCGAAGAAATTTCGTTTTCTGACAACTCTAAGCTTTGTTGTCCGGCTCCAAGCTCAATATTCGGTGAATATATTTTCTATTACTACCTGCCTAAGCTCTACAAATCTTATATTTTTTGCTGCAAGAATGTTTTATTACCCAATTATCATGATGTATTTGTAGGATATAAATTTTAAAATATTTGAATTCTCTAGTTTACCCTACACTCCGACAATGAAGCAAAAGACGGACTGCTTATCAATTTTGAGTGATTGCTTATCTACCCCAATTCGAAGTTCGAAATAATACACACCTTGACACACTCACACTTGCACACTCTCTTGCTAGTATTTCTCATATGCATACATATGTATCTACCGTTACCCGTTGCTTCCTTTTTTTGTATGTCAACGTTTTCCTCTGCAGGGGCTGTGGTGAGAGTGTTACATGCAAAGAGGAATGGGGTTGGGGGGCTAATGGAATTCACACGTGCTTTTCTTTATTGGGAATCGCAGCAATAAAAAATGTAAGCGCGTCTGTAACCATTCAGTCAGTCAGTCAGTCAGTCAGTCAGGTATTCGTTACCTGAAAGTAACTTTGATATCAAAATTGGCATCCCCTGCAAAAAAAGCGGGGAAATATGTCTTCCCTTATTTATTTATTTCTGTATGGAATTCATTAAGTTGCACAAGTTATACAGCTATTTGCGAGTTTGGCAAATGTCTGTCATCAGTATCCGGTTGCTGAGCACCACTTCTACATTTATGTTGGATCCGACTTTAAATTATTATCGCTAGTTTGGTAAAATATATTAGAATCTAGATTTAAACGTTGCAATTAAGGAACTTACTTTCTCCATTCATGTCATTTACAGTGTATATTCTACATTGCTGATCGTAGTAGGTCAGCTTAATTTCCACGTACCAAGTAGAACTACTAGATCCTATTTACCTTT
>JAEIIG010034519.1:0-36301 GCA_018904695.1 Drosophila parvula
TTTTTTTCTTTAACTACACACACAAAACGAAAAAAGAAAAAAACTAAAAAAAAATATGGAGTTTGTAAAAAAGAGAGAGATTTGCAAAAGAAAAAGCTACGCTTTTCTTCACTGCACAGTAGGGGGGAGGAGGGGATTTATATTTAATTGTTTATCATCATTTCTTTCTTTTTTGGAATGTATTGCGGATGGGAAAACCAATTTTTTAAATCTCGATAAAATGCGATTTTTTCGGATTATTATTAATTAGCATGCGTGTCCTGTGTGTGTGTGTGTGTGTGTTGAATAAATAATTAAATTAATTATCATAAATAGATACATAGATAGATGTGTGTGTGTGTGTGTTGGGAATGCTTGTTTCGTTTCGATCCGAGTTCGATCCTGGTTTTTAGCACAAAAGTGTGGCTGCCTGTTTATTACACATTTATAATTTATAATTTGTTGTATATATATTTTTTATATAGCTCGCTTTTTCTGTTATTTCTTTGTTTTGTTTTTTTTAGAAAAATATATATAGAAATTCTAGCTTGGAATGTGTTTTCCTTAGTTGCCTTGTATACATATACACACATATACATACATATATTCTTTTGTTTTTCTTTTTTTTGTTGCTTGTGGCTTTTTCGTTTCCAATTTACATACATTTATATATAGTTAATATTGTCATTTAGCTTTCAAAAAAATATATATACTCTATATGCCTTAATTTTGTTTCGTTTTTTTTTTCGCTTTTTACAAATTCTCAGCTTTTTATGCATTTTTTGTTGTTTTCTTTTTTTTTTTAAGCAAAAGAACATTACACACTCGAAAAAAAAGGAGAAAAAACAGTAGGTCACAAAAAGTTGGCTTTACAAAAGTGGCTGTGTGTGTGGAGTCTGATAAACCTGCTCCTAGTGTTGTGTACATTTATATTTAGTTTTACTTGATAGTTTTCTTTTTTTTTTTTATTTGTATTATTTAATAATAATTGCAACGCTTCTGCTGGTTTTCTCGGCGGGGGTTGCCTGCCGCCTGCTGCCTGTCTCTCTTTCCTTTTTCCTTTTCTTTTTTTTTTTTTTGGATATGTGTATTTGCCGTCCCCTCCCCCAGAGGACCTCCTCTCCGCCGTCGCCGTCTCCTCCTTGTGTGTGTGTGGTGTGTGGTGTGTGGTGTGGGGGCCAGGCTAGACCTTGGTGGTGGCCTTGCCGGCGGCCTGCCAGGATTTGTGATGTTTACTACTAGGGCGTCCTTGTACCTGCTGCTGCTGTTGTTGTTGCTGCTGTTCCGGCTCCGGCTGCTTCTGGGGCTCCTTCCTTGGCCTGATTATTCTTTGTTATGTCTGCAGGGGATAGCTGTTCTTGTTATCCGCCGACTGCTGCCGGCGCTGGAGGCGACAGCTGGCCACTGCAACCGCCCTGGCAACGGCAGCCGAGTGATGGGCTTGATATCAGCACTCGGACTTATCCTCCTCCACCAGGAACTGTGTATCCTTGCCGGTATCCGCCGATGGATCCAGCTCCCGGGTGCGCAGCTGCAGCTGCGGCGACGCCTTGTGCGTAATGCTGCTGGGTGCAATGATAGCCGAGGCGGGCTCCGTAAAGGAGCCGCTGGCATGATGGCCAATGGCCTTGCCCTTGGCCGATGGTTCACCGGGTACATCATAGATGCCTGCACAGAGAGCGAGAGACACAGATTAGTTACAGGAATTTGTCGAGGCTAATCCAAACTCACCCGAACCATTGCCCATGCCCGGATCGGCGGTGGTGCCCGATTGCACGGCATCGTACATGGGATTGGCAAAGTCGCGCGCCTTGTTCGCGTTCACCGTTTGGAGGTTGTAGCCCTCGATGGGCGCCACATCGCCCGCTCCTGGGGCAGAGGCGCCGGGGAAGCCGCTCTCGCTGAACTCCACATTCGAGCCATGGCGGAAGGTGACGCTCTGGGAGGAGGTCATGGCCGGCATGCGAGCCAGCTTGCCACTGGAAATGGAAAATACTTGGATTAACCTACTTCTTCTTGGTAAATTCAAGGAGATTCTTGGGGAGCTACTTACAACGGTCGCTTGCGGATGACATACCAGGCCCCGGCGGCGGCCATCATTACCAGCAGAATGACCATAATGGGCACCACCACGGCGGTGACATTCGCCCCACCATGGCCAAAGGCACCCGTGGTGCTTGTCTCGCAGTGCTCGCCACGGAACTCGGACAGGCACTCACAGATCAGCTCACCCTGGGCATCCTCCTTGCAGAGGCCACCATTCTGGCACGGGCATATCCTGGGCGCCGGACGCGGATGTTCGGCGGCAGCATTGCATATGACCTCGGCGGTGCTGCGGTGCGAGGGCGGCGGACCGGAGGCATCGGGACAGGCGCAACGATGCCCACCAGGGACGAGGAGGCACAGGTGGGAGCAGGTGGAGTTGTCACAGGGATTGGGCAGCGAGGTATTGTACCGCTTGTCGTGGTACACCTTCAGGCCGGACGGATTGACGAGGTTGCGATGCAGCACCACCTGAACTCCGCGCCCGAACTTGTCCTGCCGCACCAGCTCGCCGGTGTCGCGCGTCATCCAGAACATGTTCGACTCGAATAGGTCGAGGGAGACGGGATGCCTTAGCTGGTCGCCCTTGACAATGGCCTTGCGTCGCGACCCATCCGCCCGCATGGATTCGATGGCATTCAGCTTGGTGTCCACCCAGTAGATGATGTGATCCTGCGAGTAATCGATGGTCAGGCCGGCCGGATGGCGTATCTGTTCGGTGATCAGAGGTCTGCGCTTCGATCCATCCATCCAGGATACCTCGATCTTGGGCGCTGACCCAGCGTCCGACCAATAGATCCGGCCCAGTTGCGGATTCACCGCTATGGATGTGGGCACCTCCAAGCCAGCATTGACTATGGAGCGACGATACCGACCATCGGTCTTGGCCACCATCACACGGCCGCGCGGCTTGGAGCCCGTCCTGTCCATCTCCGTCCAGTAGAGATTCGAGGCCAGCCAATCGACGGCCACGGCCGTGGGCTTCGATCCACCCTTCATGTTGAGGTCCTGGGCAAAGCCGATCTTGGCCCGTCCATCAATGGCATTGACCATGTACGATCGCTTGATGGTCTTGTCGTAGCTGTCCGCCCAGAAGACGATCTGTTGCTGGGCATCGTAGTCCAGCGCCTCGATCCGCTTCTCGGCGGCTATCACATCGAACTCTTCGCGCTTCTGTAGGTCCAGGCCGCGGATCTCCTGCCCGTTGGCGAACACCAAGATGACATCCTCCTTCTCGGCGCGACACACACCGCTGGCGCCGTCGGTCAGCCGGAAGCCCTCGCGGCAGCTGCACGAATAGGTGCCATTCAGGTTGTGGCACTGATGCGAGCAGGTGTGCTGCCGTGTCAGGCACTCGTCCACATCGGAGCACTTCTTCTTGTTGTCCGCGGCAATGATGTAGCCCGGATAGCACGTGCAGATGTAGCCGCCATCGGTGAGATTGTGGCAATGGTGCTGACAGCCGCCGCGCGTCTGCTCCGAGCAGCTGCTCGTGTGATGGCAGCCCAGCTCGTCGCTGCCATCGCCGCAGTCGTCGGCATAGTCGCAGACCTGCGACCGCTCGATGCAGTGCTTGTTGGCGCACTGATACTGCGTGTAGAGGTCGCAGGGCTTCTGCTTGCTGGCGCACAGGGTCATGTTGTTCTCGTCGCTGCCATCGCCACAGTTGTCCACACCGTCACAGATCTGATAGCGGGCCACGCACCGATGGTTGGAGCACTGGAAGCGCCGCAAGGTGTCGCAATTGAAGTCACTGCAGACGCTGGGATCCTCGTCGCTGCCATCGCCGCAGTCATCGGTGCCGTCGCACAAATCGGACAGGGACACGCACAGATTGTTGTGGCACTGGAATCGCGACTCCGGACAGAAGCGACCGCCGGGGAAGCGGGGCGGGCAACCCACCTCGTCGGACATGTCGCGGCAGTCACGGTCGCCATCGCAACGGAAGTAGGAGGCAATGCAGTGGCCGGAGGCACACTGGAAGGTGCCGTTCTTGCACTGATAACCCTCGCAGTGCATCTCGTCGGAGTTGTCGCCACAGTCGTCCTCGTGATCGCATTGCCAGCGGGAGGAGATGCACTTCCCGTTGCCGCAACGGAACTCCGATTCGGAGCACTCCCTATAGCGACCCTTGCACACCGCCTCGTTCTCGTCGCTGGCATCGCCGCAGTCATCAGCGAAGTCACACATCCACTGCCTGGAGGGGGTAGAAGTAAAGATTAGGTACTGGAAATTATGAATGAAAAGGGATTGCGTTACTCACTTGGGTATGCATCGATTGTTGCCGCACTTGAAGTCCGTTTCCGTGTTGCACTTGGGACAGTTCTCGGGCAGCTCGTCGCTGTTGTCCCGGCAATCGTCCTTGCCATCGCAGAACAGCCACTTGGGTATGCAACGGTAGTTGGACTGGCCAGGACAACGCTGCCATCCTGTGGTGCAGTTCCTTTGCCGGCACATGTAGGCGGGCTCATCGGAATCGTCCCCGCAATCGTTGTCAAAGTCGCACATCCACAGCTGTGGAATGCAGCGTCCGTTCTTGCAGGCAAACTCGGTCTTGGGGTCACAGGTTCGCTTGACTGTCAGAGAGGGGAACATGGGGTTATTAGGAGAGAGACTACCCCCGGGGACTCAGTGTGGTACTTACAGCATACGGCGGGATCTTCATCGCTGCCGTCCTTGCAGTCGGCATCGCCATCGCATCGCCAGCTGTCCAGGATGCATCGGCCGCTGGACTTGCACTTGAAATCGGAGAGCGGGCAGGGCAGATCGCAGTTCTGTTCGTCGCTGCGATCCCCGCAATCGTCGACGCCATCACAGATCGTCGCCGAGGGCGTGCAGTTGTTGTTCTTGCACTGGAAGGTGCCGGCACGGCAGTGGCGGGCGCCACAGGTTGCCGGCTCATCGGAGCCATCCTTGCAGTCCTTCTCGCCGTCGCACTTCCAGAACCACGGTATGCACTTCTCATCCCGTCCGCCGCACAAATGCTGGCCGGCCGTGCAGTTCGCCACACAGGTCTTCATGTCCCTGGCCAGATAGAACTGATTGGGACAGGCGCACTTGTAGATGGGCGCCCCCTCCTCGATATAGCCCTCGATATTCAGGTAGGTGGACTCCGGCGGCGGAGCAATTAGGCAAAGGTGCGAGCAGCCGCCGTTGTTTGTGCCGCAGGGATTCGTGTATGGAAGTTGGCGCAACGGATGATTGATGTGTAGGTCATAGGGACGGTGGGTGGTGTTTCGCAGGACGGTGAAGTTGGCGCCATGGAACTTGTTGGCTCGCACAATGGCCTTCAGGTTCCAGTCGCTCCAGTAGATGTAGTCATCGAAAAGGCTGAGGGCGAACACATGTGGCACCAAGCTGCCCGTTAGCACCTTGTGGCGGTGCCGGCCCTCCAGATCCGCATAGGCTATGTAATCCAAGTGGGCGTCGGCCCAGTAAATGCGATCGGTGAAGTAGTCAATGGAGAGGGCGTTGGGCCAGGCAATGTCGTCGTTCCAATTGAGGATCCGGGTGAAATTCGAACCGTCCATGCCCATCTTGGCAATGTACGCTTGCAGGTGCCAGGAGGTAAAGTACAGATACCCAATACCGGGATGAACGACTATGGCACGGGGATCGACGACACCGCTCCTAAGAGTTTTCCGCTTCGTTCCATCCAGCTCGGAGACGTCCAGATTCTTGGAGTGCCTGTCCAGCCAGTACAGCTTTCGACCAACCCAATCGATGGCAATGCCCTCCAATCCATGCGAATCGTGCCTAATGACCGCCTCTCTCTCCGGCGGGGTCTCGTCGTCCGGTGATCCATATTTCGCCCTGAAGATCGTCTTGGCCGTGACGTCACAGAAGTACATGTACTCCTCGCGTATATCAAAGTCCAGGGCCACCACGTTCATGAGGTCCTGATGCATCAGGTTGTACTGGTGTCCATCCACCGACATGTTGCGCACATAGTACTTGTTGGTGAATATCAGCCACGGTGGGGTATTGTCCTTGCGCTTGCACGTATGCTCGTCGTTCTGTCGCTCGTAGTAGGTCTCATCGCACTTGCAGTAGAAGCCACCGGGAGTGTTCGAGCAGTGCTGGGAACAGGCGCCCGGCTGCTCCAGGCACTCGTCTACGTCCGCACAAGCTTTGCCATCGGCCAGGAGTCTAGTGGGATTGAGATAAGATGGGGGTTATATGGCGTGAATGGGGGTAAAGTAATTAAGGAAGGTCTAGGAAGATCCTAGACAGGACAGATAAGTCCTTTCTAGGTAGGACTCAACACTCACTTGTAGCCCTCATTGCAGTCACAGTAGTAGCCCGTCAGCGTATCCACACATTTGTGGCCGCACTGATTGATCTCGACCTTGGCGCATTCGTCCACGTTGCAGTGGGCGGGCTCATCGGATTCGTCGGCGCAGTCCGGATACTTGTTGCACACCAGGGTGTAGTCGATGCACTGGCCATTCGTGCAGGCAAACTGGCCATGCGGACAGGTCACGTTGTCCTTGACGCAGCCAACCTCGTCCGAGTGATCGCCGCAGTCATCTTCGCCGTCGCAACGCGACTGATTGCGAATGCACTTGAAGTTCTGGCAGGTGAACTCCTGCGGCGAGCAGGTCTTGTACTTGGAGTTGCAGAACTTGCCCTCATCGGTGCCATCGCCGCAATCGTTGTCATGGTCACAGATCCAGCCCTGAGGAATAAACCCAGAATATACTCTTCCTTCCGAAAGGAGATATGGGGGCGACCACCTACCTTATTGATGCATCGTCCGTTGCCGCAGGTGAACATGTCCTCGCCACAAGGCTGCTGGGTGGCACAGTTGTGCAGGGTGGTGTTCTCATCGGCTCCGTCCACACAATCCGGATCTCCGTCGCAGATCCACTTCTTGGGTATACACTGGGCCCGCTGCCACGACTTGTTCTCCACGCAGGTGAACTCCGTCTCCTCGTCACACTTGCGATCGTCTAAAGAGAGAGAGAGAGAGAGAGAGGAAATAAGTAAAGCTTCGTTATAGGGACTAACCCCCAGAAGGACTAACCCCCAGAGGGACTAACCCCCAGAGGGACTTACTCCTCCTCGTACTTAGTCCTCTTAAAGAGGACTACCCTCTCAGACCTTTGTTAAAGGGACAACCCCCTTTAAGAGGGATATACTGAACTGGGAAAAGGGAAAACTAATAATGCATCGTTAAGGGGACTACCCTCCCAGACCTTTCTTAAAGGGACAACCTCCTTCAAGAGGGACATACTGAAGGGCCTTCCTCCCCCTGTTATCGTTAAAGGGACTATCCCTCAGAGCTTCGTTGAAGGGACTACCCTCTCAGATTATTGAAGAGACAACCCCCTTTAAGAGGGACATACTGAACTGGGATCCTCCTCCTGTCATCGTTAAAGGGACTACCCTCCCCGTGCTTCGTGAAAGGAACTACCCCTGCCAGAGCTTAGTTTGAAAGAATACTTACTGCACTGGTGCCGGTTGTCCTCGTCACTGTTGTCCAAACAGTCGTTGTCGCCATCACAGATGTAGATCCTGGGTATGCAGTTGCCGTTGTCGCAGGTGAATAGATCCCCGAAACAGGTCCGACCCTCGGACTTGCAGTAATCTGGTGGCTCGTCCGCTCCATCGCCGCAGTCATCGTCGCCATCACAGTACCAGGTGGCTGGTATGCATCGGTGGTTGGGGCACCGGAAGCTGTTCGTGGGGCAAGTTCTTTGGCTGCAGTGCAGTGAATCCTCGTCCGAGTTGTCGCCGCAATCATTGTCGCCGTCGCACAGCCAGTAGGGCTCCACACAGATGTTGGTCTTTTCGCACTTGAGGTGATTGGCCGGACAGGTGGTGTTCATGGGACAGCGTTCGTGGGTCTCGTCCGAGGTGGCGTTGTCCTTGCAATCGTTGACGCCGTTGCACACTTGAGCCTGCGGAATGCAGCGACCGTTGCCGCAGGTGAACTCTCCGTCCACGCACGGCGGATAGGTGCAACCGATCTCGTCGGAGTCGTCCTTGCAATCGTTCTCGTGATCGCACTTCCACGACTTGAAGATACAGCGTCCGTTGTTGCAGCGGAACTCGTTGGGGGAGCAGGAGTGATACGCACAGTAGTTGAGATCCTCGTCGGAGTTGTCGCCGCAGTCGTCGTCGCCGTCGCAGGACCACATCCGCGAGATGCACCTGCCGTTCTTGCAGTAGAACTTGCTGGCCTCGCACGTGTTATTCCTGGGCGCGCACATCCTTCCCTCGTTGACCACCTTGGTGTTGTCATCGCACTTGCACTCGGCCTTGTCGTTGGGGGCCGGGTGACAGCTCTGGGCACAGCCGCCGTTGTTGATCCGGCAGGGATTCACGTTGCACTTCTGTCGATCGGCACTGTAGATGCGAATGTCGCGGGGTGAGTCCTCCAGCCGCTTCACCATCTCCACCATATTGGCACCGGTGTGCTTCTCCGCCCGGTAGACGCCTCGCAGTTGGAGGTCCGTCCAATAGATGTAGTTACGGAACACAGTGATGGCGAAGGGGTATATGGTGGCTGCCACCAGGAGCTCACGATTCTGACCATCCAGATCGGATCTCTCGATCTTCTCCCTCACCGCATCCGTCCAGTACAAGCGCCTCTCGTCATAGTCGATGGCCAGGCCGCTGGGCTGCGACAGGTCCTTGTCCACAATGGCTCTCTTCTGCGAACCGGCCATGGTGGTGCGGAAGATCTTACCGGAGGTTCCGTACCTACCCCAGTCCGTGAAGAACAGGGTGCCGTTGCAGGGATCGAGGACAATGGCACGTGGACGCTCCACGCGAGCGATCATCACCAGCTCGCTGCCGTCCAGGTTCATGGCGTATATCGAATTGTTCGAGCTGTCCGTCCAGTAGATCTTCTTCTGGGTCCAGTCGTAGGCAATGCCCTCGGGATTGATGCCCTTGTTGAGGACCACATTGATGTCGTCGTGGCTGGGCTTGTTCGCCTTCGTGTAGGCGATCTTGGCCCAGGGACGGATCTGGGTGTAGAGCATCCGGTTGTCGTTAAAGTCAAAGTCCAGGCCCACGACGTTGGTGAGGTTCGTGAGCGGCGTAAACGGCACTTCCGTGGAGTGCGGATCGAGGTTAACGGCCCGGATCTCGGTCCTGGTGGCGAACACCAGGTACTCGTTGACCGTCTCGCACTTCCGTTCGTCGGCACTCAGCTTGCCGGTGGCGCAGTCGCAGCGGAAGTTACGGCCCGACGGGCCGGTGGCCCCACCCTCCGGCGGGAAGCTGAAGCACAGCTGGTCGCAGCCACCGTTGCCAAGGTGGGCGCAGGGATTGGCATCGTCCTGCGGCTGGTTGTTGATGTTGTAGATGGCAATGTCGCGCAGCTTCTCCAAGTTCGTTCTCACGCGCACCGCTGACTCGTTGGCATTCAGCTTGGAGGCCTTGAAGACCGTCATTAGGTTCCGGTCCACCCAGTAGACGTCGTTCAGATAGATGGCAATGCCCATGGGATTGGGCAGATCCCTGCGGATCACCTTGCGATTGGCGCCATTGTACGATATCTTTTGTATGGTGTCCAGCTTGGAGTCCACCCAGAAGATGTCGTGCGTCTGCATATCAATGGTTAGATCCTTGGGCATGGAGATGCCCGAGGTGACCAGCGGCGTCCACTTGCTGCCATCGAGCAGGGCCTTGCCGATCCTCGGATGCTGCCCGTAGTCGATCCAGTAGAGCAGCCGCTTGATGGGATTCACGGCCAGTTCGCGCGGTGCATCGGTGGTGGTCTTGACCAGAACCTTTCGGTTGCTGCCATCCATCCAGCAGACCTCCACATAGTTCTCATGCGGATACACGTTGGTGAAGTACATGTTGCCCGCCACCCAGTCGATGGTCAGTCCCCGGATGCCGTTGCTACCGATGCCGTCCTTGACCACATGCTGGATATCGGTGCCATTGGGTCGCGACCTGAAGATGCCGTTCCAATAGCCCCGATTGTACTCCGCCCAGTAGATCCATTGCTCGCGGAACATCACGTCCACGTGCAGGATGTGGTGTCCTGGCCCGCTAACCGGGACCATGGCCTCGGTGCTGTCGCTCAGACTATAGCCACGGATCGTGTCCAGCTGGGAGACGACGGCAAAGGTTTTGTAGGACACACAGTTGACCTCGTTCTCCTTGCGGGAACCGATGCCGCAGGCACAGGATCTTGTCGCGGCTACGGCCGGCAGGCAGAGATGCTTGCAGCCGCCGTTGTTCGTCTGACAGGGATGCTGCATCGACGCCCGCTTCTTGTAGATCATCATGGAGCGCAGATCGGCCTCGTTGTCCACAATGGTCTTGGGGTTGTCGCCGTGCGGCAGATCCAGCCGCACAATCCGCTCGTAGAGCGGGTCCAGGTAGTACAGCCTGTGATCCAGGATGCCCAGACTCCGTGGCCGGGCCATCGGATGCGAGTCCTTCATGGCAATCGTCGTACGCTCATCGCCATTATAGTTCATTACACCGATAAGTCCCGGATTGCTGGCACTGTAGTAGAGGAGCTTCTTCTCGATGTCCACCACCAGGGACTCGGGGTGGGCGATCTCCTGCAGGAGTACTATGGGATTCTGTCCGTTCATGTCCACCCGGCCGATCTTCACCGGCACCTCGAGCACACCCTCGTCAATCCAGAAGAGCTTGCCATCGGTGGGATCCAGGACGATCTGCTTGGGCCGGGAAACGGAGTTCGGGTAACCGGTGTTGGCCAGGATGATGGCCCGGTACTTCTGCTTGCCGTCCACGCGCACCGCCTCAATGTTGCTGGCCACGCGGTTGCCGATGTACAGGTTCCGGCCCAGCCAGTCGAAGGCGATGGTGTAGGGGGCACCCACCATGCCGTTGTCGATGCCCAGGAACAGGGTCTTGTTTCCACCGCCGTACGGCGTTGTGTAGATGGTGCAGTTCTCGTCGTCGTCCTCCTTGCCCTGCACCCAGTACAGGGTCTCGCCCTTGCGATCAAAGTCCAGGCCCGTGCTGCTCTCGATGCCGATCACCGGGGCCAAGGCACCGGCCCGGGCATCGCCTCCATTCAGCGGCAGATCCACAATCTGGGTGCCCTTGACCACCATCAGGAAGGGGTTCTCCTCCTCGATGCACCGGCCCTCGCTGAGCAGCTTGAAGCCGGGCTTGCACTTGCAGGAGTAGCCCTCCGTGGCGCTGGGACTCAGCAGGCACAGGTGCTGGCAGTGGGCCTGCAGGCAGGGATTCGGGGACATGGGCTGCAGGGAGGCATGGTGGACGTGTATGGACAGCGGCTGGCTGATCAGGTGGGAGACCACGGTCTGGTTCTTGCCGCGGAACTTGTTGGCGGACAGCACGCGATTCAGCTGCCTGTCCGTCCAGTAGAGCGTGTCCTCGAACAGGGACAACGAGTGCGGATGGAGCAGATAGTGACTGCCGGCCAGGACCTGTTGTCTCCCGGTGCCATTGTAGTAGCAAAAGTCGATAAAGTCCAGCTTGGAGTCCGCAAAGTACACCCTCTTGGTGGCAATGTCCAGTGTGAGGCCATTGGGCCAGTAGATCTTCGTATTGATGATCGTTTTGCGCATGGTGCCGTCCATGCCGATACGCTCCACTCGCGGATTCTCGCCCCAGTCCGTCCAGAAGATCCATCTGGCGCCGGGACTCGGATCAATGCACATGCCCCTCGGCTGGGTGATGTTCTCCCTGACCAGAACCAAACGATTTGAACCATTCTCCGCCGACACTTCGATGGTATTCAGCTTGCTGTCCAGCCAGTACAGATTCTGGGCTATCCAATCGTAGGCCAGTCCCTCGACCAGATCCAGACCCGTGTTGATGATCTCCTGCGGCTCCATGCCCCTGTCCAGTCGCGAGATCTTCTTCAGCTTCATGTCGCTCCAGAAGATCGTCCCAGTGTGCATATTCGAGGCAGTGGCCACCACATTCTCCACAATGATGGGCACCCGTTCCAGACCCTGCTCCTTGAGGTCCGCCACGAGGATGGAGTGACGATTGGAGATGATCAGGAAGGCGGCAGTGTGATTGACAGCCTTGCAGGTGTGCTTGTTCGGTTCCAGGACATAGCCATCCGTGCAGGAGCAGAAGTAGGAGCCCTTGGTGTTGGTGCACTGCTGCGAGCACAGGCCCGGGGGATCGCACTCGTTGGTATCGATGCAGGTGAATCCATCCTCGCCGATCTCCGAGCCCGGCGGGCACACGCACAGCGCACCGTTGGGCGTCTTCTGGCAGAAGCTGGAGCACTGGCCAGCCTGGTGTTCGCACTCGGCCAAGTCACAGCCCTCGCCCTCATCCGAACCGTTGGGACAGTCGGGTGTGTCGTCGCACACCGAGGTGATGTTCACGCACCGCTCGGAGACGCCGGGACACTGCCACTGGCCGTGGGGACACTTGAAGGGCGGCGGTACGCAGGCATGCTCCGCCCCCTCGTCCGAGTTGTCGCCACAGTCGTCCTTGCCGTCACAGATGTACGCCTTGAACACGCAGTTGGTGTTGTTGCACTTGAAGAAGTTCTGGGCGCAGGTGATCTGGCCGCACTCCTGCTCGTCGGAGTGATCCGAACAGTCGTTGGACCCGTCACAGTGCCAGGCAATCGGAATGCAGAAACCGGTGGACTTGCAACGGAAGTGCTTCTCCAGATTACATTGGTTGGGACCCATCGAGGGGCAGCCGACCTCGTCGGAGCCATCGTTGCAGTCCGGTATACCGTCGCACTTGTACGACTCCTCGACGCACTGCCTTAGGTCGGCGCACTTGAACTGGTTGGCGAGACAAGAGATCGGCGGACAGTCCTTCTCGTCCTGCTTATCGAAGCAATCGTCGTCGCCGTCGCACACCCAGCTCGCGGGTATGCAGTGTCCTGTCCGGGGGCAGGTGAACTGAAAGTAGGCGCAGGTCTTCTCCGCACAAAAGTCACCCTCATCGCTGCCGTCACCGCAATCGTTCTCGCTGTCACACTTCCACATGTTGGGAATACAGCGGCCGTTGGCGCAGGCGAATTGGGAGGTGCCACAGGTCATGTTGCCGCACTCCTGCTCATCGGAGTTGTCGCCACAGTCGTTCTCCTGGTCGCAACGGAAGTTCTGGGGAATGCAGCGACCCGAACGGCACTGGAACTCGTTGGCTCCACAGGTGGGTTCTATGGGGAAAAACGAAGAAGGGTTACACATGGCTTATAGGGATGGCTCTCAGCCTGGGATACTCACTCGTGCAGTTCTGCTCCTCATCGCTGTTGTCCAGACAGTCATCGTCGCCGTCACACACCCAGGACTTGGGTATGCATCGCTGATTGTTGCACGTAAAGTCCCAGGAGTTGGGGCAGGGCTGAACCGGTGGCTCAGCGCCCGGATCCGGCATGCAGCTCACCTCATCCTCGGCCAAACGTTCGCCGTAGGGACAGGAGCAGCGTGCCTGGAGGCGGCCGAACGAGGGCGATGCAGTGGTCGCCTCGCTGGATGTTTCATTCTGAGCTATTCCACCGCCGATGGGCACCGCAAAGCAGATCTTCTTACAGCCGCCGTTGTTCCGATGACACGGTTGTGTGTCCGCTATCCTCTGCACCTCGTGGCTGTACACCTTGACGCCGTACAGCCTGTTGGTCTGCGGCTCCCGGACCATCATCTCCTCCTGTTCGCCGGTTAGCTTGTGCAGCCGGATAATGGCATCGAGACGCCAGTCCGTGATGTACATCCAATCGTTGTGGATCACAATGGAGAAGGGGTGTCGCACCAGGCGCGAGTTCACAGTCTTGATGTCCGTGCCGTCCAGATTGGCGTGCTGCACGTGATCCAGCAGAGCGTCGCACCAGTAGACGCGATCCTCCTTGAAGTCTATGGACAGGCCATTCGGCCAGCCCAGGGTAACGTTCTTGAACACGAGCAGGCCGCTGCCATCGGTATTGGCACGCGTTATGTTGGCCGGTCGGTCCCACTCCGAGAAGAAGATGAAACCCCGATTCGGATGGACGACAATGGCACGGGGACGCTTCAGATTCTTCAGCAGCGTCCGTCGGTGGGTCACGTTCCGTGTGGAGAGTACATTCAGGGTGCCCTTGCGCGAGTCAATGTAGTACAGGTTCTTGGAGGCCCAGTCAACGGCCAGACCCTCGACGCCCTCGTTCTGGGATGCCAGCACAATCTCCCGACCAGTGCCATTCCTATGCACCCGATAAATCACATCCTGCAGGACATCCGAGTAGTAGATGAACTCGTCGCGTGCATCAAAGTCCAGGCCAACGAAGCGAGCTCGTCGCGATACCACCGGCATGATGGCATCACTGAAACCCTCGATCACCGGCTCCAGCACCTTGCCCTTGATGAAACGCTGCTGCGAGTACATGAGGAACTCCACCACCGGCTTGCACAGCTTCAGGTCCGTCTCCAGTTGGTAGCCCGTGGAGCAGGCACAGCGGAAGCCCAGGCCGGTCGGTGCACCCTTTACAGCGGTCACGATGCACATGTGATTGCAGCCGCCGTTGTTGTTGCCGCACGGATTCGATACCCTCGGCTGGCTGAGGGCATGCACGGCTATGATGCCCTTCGGCTCCCTAATATCCTTGGCCTTGTACGTCACCTGGATGGAGGAGGGCCCCTCGAACTTGTCCACCGACATAATGCCCTGCTTGGTGGCATCCGTCCAGTAGATCCGGTTCTCGAACAGCGCCAGTCGCGACGGACTCGGCACCTGCTGGCCGCGTAACACCATCACACGATGGGCGCCCTCATAGTCCACGGACTCGATATAGTCCAGCAGGGAGTCGCACCAGAAAACGCGCTTGCCAATGATGTCCACCGTCACGCCGCTGGCCTTGTATGCCGCCTCCGAGACAATGGACCGGGCATGCGTGCCGTCCATGTGGGCGCGCAGCACCTGACCACCGTCCGCCACGAACATCAGACCCGCCGTGGGATCGAGGGCGAGATCAGCGGGTGAGGTCAAATTGGAGCCAAGGACCACGGCATGCCACTGGCCACTCAGCTCAAAGACGTCAATCTTCTGGCCCACCAGATCCGCCACATAGATCTTATCCCCGACCCAGTCCACGGCCAGGGCCACCGGTGCCCATGTTCCGGGCAGGGTCTGGTCGAATGGCGACACCGCCTTATTCTGCGGATCCAGCGGCAGACTCTGCACCTTGCGCGTCTTAATGTCCGACCAGTAGAGCGTGTTCCTGGCATAGTGGAAGGTAACGCCAGCCGCCGCCGTGGCATTGGCCAGAATCTTGGTGTCGGTGCCATGGGACAACATACGCATGATGGCCCGATCGTGGGCAAAGATCAGCTGCAAATTATTGGCATCGGGGGCAATGCACTTGGAGTCGTTGATCAGCGAGTAGCCCTGCGCACACTGGCAGGTGTACGAGCCCAGGGTGTTGGTGCACAGTTGGTCGCAGTGTCCCCACTCGGCGCACTCGTCCAGATCCGTGCACGTTGTATTGTCGGCGGCCAGGGATTGTCCCGGCTTACAGTAGCAGACGCCGCCGGTTAACGAGGGTCGACACTTGAATTCGCAGCCCAGGGCGGGACAGGAGGCAATGGCTGCGTTGAAAAGAAAGAGAAGGAGAGAGTAAATATTTAAAAAATTGAATCTTAGTGGAGGATCCTAGCGTCCAGTTTACTCACAGCAATTGGTTTCCTCGTCACTGCCATCCTCACAGTCGCGCTTGCCATCGCAGAGCTGCGACTTCAGGATGCACTTGGGCGTGCCGCTGGCACCGCCTCGAGGACACAGGAACTTGTTGTCCGGACAGGCAATGGCCGTGCAGTTGGCCTCATCACTCTTGTCCGCACAGTCGTGGTAGCCGTCGCAGTGGAAGTTGTACGGAATGCACAGGGCATTCGAGCACCGGAACTGGGCGTGATGGCAGGGCGGGAAGTCTGCAGGAAAATCACAAGCAATTAGGGATAAAGAGGATTTAGTTCATCAAATATCTATATTAATCCCAAAAATAGTTTTTCTTGGTTGTTAAGATCACTTACTGCATCCCTGCTCATCGGAATTGTCACCACAATCGTCCCTGTGATTGCACTTGAGGGCGGCATCTATGCACTTGTGTCCGTTGGCACAACGGAACTGGTCCAGGCGACAGGACACACCGTTGCAGTTCTCCTCGTCGCGTCCGGTTCGGCAATCCAAGTAGCCATCGCAACGCTTCTCCTTTGGCACACAGGGTCCGACCAGGCGAGCGCCCTCCGCCGGAGCAGCTCCATTGCAGAACACGTCCGTGTGCTGGCACTTCCGATACGCTGGAAAGAGTTAAGATCATTTTTGTTTATTATTATTTTAAATAATATTTAATGCCATCTATTATTGTTAAGAAATTACATATTTATACAAAGACAGCAGGAACTACTGCCCTCATTATTTCACTTCAAATTAAGGACATTATCCATATAGTTTTGAGTAACAAACTTGGTCCATTCGGCTCGAATGACCAAAGTGTAAGTTTAAAAGCCGTTGACACGTTGTAAGAAACTACATTTATATTCCAAAGTATTCGATTTATAAAGGTGACATAAGAATCAGTATTAATTAAGTCTTATTTCATTGCTCAACCGCCAAGGAACATTTTTGGCCAGCGTTGATAAATTCAAAGTCTTATATTTTTACCTAAGAACAATTGTATATTTATGCTCTGACCTCCCTTATATTTTCATTATGTATTTTTGGTGGCGAACAGTCATTAAATTAAACATTTAATTCAATATTTTTGTAGTGACCCAGTCACTGCGTTGTCCACTCTATTATTCACAAATTTCGGCGCAAACACCCCTGAGATAATAATAATCTGTGCATGACTGCACTCAATTAGTGCGCATTTTCGGACCCTCTGCTATAATTAATCGCATTTGCATTGAGAAGCTAGTAAAATAGATCCTTGTGAGTCGGCTGTTGGGTCTGGTGTCGGCCTCTCGCATAACTCAAAGGCTCTGTGGGGTGTCCCCCGAGATCCTTGGCCCATTGTTCAAGACAGCGACAGACGGACCGGTTCATCAGAGTCGTCTGCCGCCTGCCGCCTGCTGCCTGCCAGCTTCCGAGGATTTCTCAGAGGGGGTAGGCGGAGAAGGAGGCGGGGTTGGGCTTAAAAATGGCAGGCCAAAACTATTTGTGCTGCCAAAGACATTAAATTTTGATGCCAGACATTTGGGAGGGGAAGACAGGGGCGGAGAGCTGATGGAATGGCCTAGGCTGGGCCTGGGCACGCATGGCGTATACATAATGTATGGCCGCTTTACAAATGTCGGGGCGTGATTGTCCGTCCATCGGTCCAGCGGTCAGTCAGTCGCCCCCGCATTGTGCACTTGAGTAGTGTGTGTGTATGTGTGTGTGTGTGTGTGTGTTGGCAGGCAAGAGTGCTATAAATTATCGAGTAGTTGGACTGCCGGACGAACCCTTCTACTCCTCCTCCGCCTCTGATAACCACACAAAAAATAAAGGACATAGGACTCACGAGTACTTCAAATACCTCTCATTCGGATTCGGGGCTTAATTTTGCTTAATCCCCCGGAAATCCAGCTTGAAAATGGGTTTATTTCGAACTTTAAGTCCTTTGATTTCATAACAATGTAGAAGCAGCTTGAGGGCTTACGAAATTCAAGTTAGAGTTTGATTAAAGGATATCAAAATAATATTTTAAAGAAATGATTAAAAGAATCAATCATTTCATTAAAATAATATTTTTATATGTCTTTATATGCTTGTCTTTCCCAATATCTATGTTTATTCGTCTTTTTTATTTAATGATTTATTATGATTAATATTATTTATTAATCATAAAATGTATTAAAACATTTATGGTAGAATTTAAACATTTCCAACAACACCTCCCTCTTTCTTCGCCAATAGATCGTTGAAATAACAGAAAATATTAATATATCGATACTGAACCGATAATTGACGCAAAGGCCGATATACATAGCGCTAAGAGTTATGCGCGATACCCCGATATTCTTTTTGATATATCGACCCTAATCTTAGTTTAAACTATCATTGTTGAAAAAATAAAGACCCCAGTTAAGAACTTAGCTATAAACATGTTTAAAAAATAATTGGTAGAATAAACAAATATATAAAATAACATTTTCAGATATTGGATCGATAAAATCGATTATAAATTAAGAAACTAAATAACATCTTTGGATATTTATATTTGATTTTATAAATAGTATCGATATTTCAAAGTTAAATACGATATTTTTCGATTTACCAAACATTATAAACTTTTCTTCGCCCAATAAATATCTGCCCAGTATATACCAGCACATCCTGTCTGTGGATAACTACAGGGTATTTTGGGAAGAGAAAGTGGGGGCCTTGGGCCTGTGTCAAGGGTTCGGTTAACAAGAAAGAGGTAGCAGGGAAAGTCGTGCATTTGAATGACTAAATTAGAGCAACTGCCGGCGATTTTCGGGGACTTTAAGAAGATGAAATATGTGTCTTCCATAGAGGCAGGCACATATTGTATATGTTTGCGAATTTAAGATTTTAAAAAACAAGAGAGAAATCTCTCTGTGGCTGGTATTATTACTTAGATATTTTATTTTTAAATAAAAATATCATTTTGATAAAAAGCAAATGCATTTTTTTTCTGTGTCATTTATGTTTATTCCTCCTCGACTGGTTGATCTTTGCCCCGGTTCCCCCTCGTCACTCTCTGGACATCATAAACTTGGCAAACGGGGTTATTTTATGCATGTCTCCCGCTTCTTAAGCTGCCGGAATCACTCCTCCTCATCCTCAACCAACTCCATTCGCATTCCGAGCTCCAACGGGGGAATGGCTGGGAGACTCCTCCAACGGCTCCAACGGGAGCATCCGAGTGTGGCAGGGCAAACTTAATTAGTGCAAGTTAAACAAGCCAAGTTGTATAAATATTCCCGACAGCGCAAAACTTTCTCCAAGCAAAACAATGGAATGCGTATCCCACGTTGCGTCTGCTCCTTGTGTGCGAGTGCAGGTGGCAGCAGGACCAGGCTGTTCCAGTCTCTGTCTCTGTCTCTGTCGTCATTGCCTGAATCCCCTTCCCTCTCTTTCATTGTACCAGGAAAAAAAATTACATCAAATATACATTTAACCAGGTGAGGGGCTTAAATATTAATTTCAAATTTAGTTGCGCTCCTCAGAATTTAAAAATTAAAATCAAATCAAAGGTAAGAGCTTTAGAAAAAAAGGATTTTTCAAATGAATGAAATTTAATTTTAATTTTTACATGCACTACAAATTAGGTAAATTTATAAATAAAGTTATTATTGAAGGTGTTAAATATTAGAAACATTGAAACTTATATTACTTAAATGTATTTTGCATAATTTTAACACTAACCTCTAAAAAGGCGTTGATTATAAATTTAAATGTTTAGAAATTGTTTAAATTTGTTTAAACATTTGTTGGCTCTTGTTGGAGTTGCGTAATAATTTAATATACATTATTTTCAGTGTAAAGAATAAAATATTCTCGAAAGAAAATGTCTAGGAATGAACGCAACGATGATTAAATGCCTAAATATGTTATAAATATCTGGATTTTATCAAGGAATATATTTGTAATAACCTAATGAAATAAATATAATAAACATATATTTTTTTCGGTGCATCAATCCCTATTTCCCCCTTGGGGCTTTTCTATTGACAAAGTGGAGCGGCGGCGGAAGGGAATTTTTTTTTTCTGCACCAACTCCAACTCCGCGAAATCATAAAAATGTGTCACGCACTCCGGGAACGGTCTACTCATTCCCCCCAATTTCCCCTCAACCTTTTCCGACCCCAACTATGTACGAGTATGTATATTCCCTTTTCCCGGATTTTGTGACATTAACATGTTAGTGCTAATCCCTGGACCCTCTGCAGTTGGTGGGCGTTTCGGCCTGGTCAAAAGATTTACGACAACCATTTGTTAAGAAGTTTTTGTAGCTGCCTGGCATTTCTCTAACATATACCGTAGATATCGAACAATATCGCAGTCAGGTCTATCGATAATTTGTTTTTGATCTAAAGAGATAAAAATAGAGTTATTTACTTTTATAACTGCCTTACTCTCTGATCCGATATTTTTTTTAATTATCTTCAGTTATTATATTAAATTCAAAATCGATAACATAAACACTGCATATCGATTGCTTGGCTGCTCTATCGAAATAGTAAAAAGTTTATTTAAATATATAGCTTGTATCGATTTCTGGCTGTTGAAAACGATATATTTCGATATTTAGTTCAAGTTTTCGATAGGCAAAAACCAATTTGGCATTTTCCCTTAATGATTTTGCCTTGCATTACAAGAAAATCGTAATGACTGAAAAGGGGCGTAGCTATTTGGTGATTTTGTAGCTGCAATCATTGCCATTTTCACAGCAAGGACATAAAATAGTGCTAGTTCCTTGCCCCCTCTCCAGTTTTCAACTCCCCCTTTGGTTGGAAAAGCTTCATTTTTCACTAGCTCCTTCCGTTCGGTTGCAAAACTTTTTGGCACTAAACTTTACCCCGAAAAATAGCGGCAGTGAATGCTGTGTAGTTTTCTGCATTGTTTTTGGCACTTTATAAACAACAACAACAACAACCGCCCCAGCATTTTCTCTCACTGTTTTTGTGTTAGTGTGTGTGTGTGTTTTTTTTAACCAAACACTTTCTAATTGGGTTCTCTGGTTCTTTCCCTTCGCTGTTTTCTCAGCATTAACTTTTATTGCAAGCCAAGACTTTTATGCGTGTATCAAGTGGAGAGAGTAGTTTTCCGGCTGGGCATTGGGGTTGGGGTCTTACAGGGGTGGGGGGAGCTGTGTAATTACGCGCGACAAGTGCCACGCCCCACGCGCCCCTCCCAGAAACACCCAAACCCGCCCATGGTAGCGTCACGTTTAGCTGCAGTCAAATAAACGTCAGCTGCAAGTGTCGCTACTCACAAAAGTACAGAGAGAGAAAAATACGAGGCAAAATAGTAGGTGGAGCGAGAGAGGAAGAAAGTGGTTAGTGGCGGAGCTGAAAATGGAGAAGGGGCGAGGGAAGAGCTGTTGACAGTTTATGAGACAGGCGACAGTGTTGGATATTTGGTTTCCAAGTAGCCAAAAAATAATCTAAAATGGTGGGGAACAATTTTCTTTTTTAAACAAATTTTTTGTTATTAAAATTTGAATTTTTTAGTTGGGAACTTTACTGTGGATGTTTTTTCAATAAATAACAGCTTCAGATACCTCAAAAAATGGTTTATTTCCTAGGAAAATAAATTAAATAATGAATATTATGTAAAACTCATTAAATATTAAAATAAAGCAAGTAAAAATGAACTTAAAATGATTAATAAAATTGCATCGTGATAAAATTAAAGATTATTATTAATTTACAATATTAACTGAAACTTTGCATGTTCTAGTTAATTTTATTCTCAAAATATTCTTAGTTTTTATATTTTGAAAGAATTCTTTCAAGAGCATTTACCCCTCCAATTCTCTTTGCGATTATTTTGTTTATTTATTTATTTGGCGTTTTTAGTTCGGTTTATTGACAGATGTCAGCACTGAACAGTTAAATGAAATGGAGGTGGCTATAACACTTAAGCCCTGTGGGCGCAGGTATACGAAAAGGGGCAAAATTCTGGTGGGCTTAAGCTGTTCGCTTCCTCTGGTTTTACGCACTTTTTTACGCGGCTATATCTGCCTCATTAGATGCTGCCTGCAATTAAAACGAAATGCGAAATGTCCGCTTGGAAAATTGTGCCCTTTCCCTTTCGCTCCTTCCCTTATCACTTTTCCCATTTTCTGCCCCGCTCTGCGCTGTGCTTTTTTGGGCTGCTCATCTGGTTTCAGTAAACAGAGCAGAGTGCTTCAACCTCTATTTCGAATTAGAGATGGCAACATTTATCGACATAAAATATCGAATGTATCGTCCTAATAACATGTAGTTGTGGAACATATAGTTTTATTTGATTTATATCCCCAAAAGTATTTGTTTAAATCAATTTCGCTATCAATTTCGATTATTTACATAATAAATAAATACAAAATACTCCGATAACTATTTTTTTCGATATATATAATATTTGCAGAGACTATTTCGACATTTCCCACTACTGATTCCGCTTCAGTTTCAGCTTGTTGACTTGCGACCGCAACGCTGACGGAGAAGGAAACAAAAATAATCGGCAAAGCGGAAGTGGGCGATGGGCGGGAAAGCTGGGTGGCAATGGGCGGAAGTTGGCGGGGTGATAAGGTAACGGTAGCAGTAACTTCCAAGTGTCCTTCGCAGCAGCAGATGTTCGCTGTTTGTTCTCACAGTTATTAGTGGAGGAGCGCTTACTTCGCGCGATGAGTTTCGAGGTGTTCTTGTGTACACAAGTGCTAAAATATAACTACACCGAGAGAAAAGGGTAGGTTGAATACAAATTAAATACCCTTTTTACCAGCAAGTATAAAATTACGACTTTATTGTAAAGAACTATATTTATTCTCACTTGAAAGTTGGAAGAAAGAAAGAACTATAAATATTTCCTAATAAATGAATTAATCATTTGGATATCAAGATCCTCTAGATATTATAAGCACCTTTAATTTTAGTTTTCTAATATAATTAGCTAATATTTATACATATATATTTATTTATCTCTTTATCTAAATTTTATTATTTAATGATTTACTTAGCTTTTCAATTGTTTTCAATTTGTTTCGCCCTTGGCGAACTGGCCTTTTAATTATTCAAAAATAATGAGAGCTTAAATTACGGGCAATGCCTTATCATTTTGGGCGATAATTTTGGGGAGTTAATTCTTGGAAAAACATATGATTTAGGGCCTTGAAATGTAAGCTCCAAATACAAACAATCCTGCCATGATTTTAATTACGGCCATACATATGCACATGGCACCATTTATAAGGTATCTGTGGGATGCAGGATGTATCTGTGTGTGTGTGTGTGTGTGTGTGTGTGGATTATCTACCTGGCTCATCCTCCATCTCTGCTCCATTCCATTCATCTCCCTGCTCACACAACACCTGAAGTAATTAAATAGTTGAAATAAGCCCGCTCTAATATTTATATGCCATAAATTAAGCAAACAAAGGCAGGCGAAGGCAAACAAACACAGATACGCAGACACACACACACATACAGGCAGGATGAGAGGTGGGAAATGGGTGGAAAAGCCGGGGAAAATCAGAGGGAAAAAGGGACGCCACTGTCACCGAGACGAGACAAGCAGAAGAAGACGACGACGACGACGACGGCGACGACGCGTTGACACGTACGCAAAATAAATTTGTTAAGAACGCAATAAGAGTGAACATTTTGTCGCCATTTAAGCGCGATAAATTATTGTTGCAACAAAGAGCAAGCGAGATGGCAGCAACCAGGCGGCAGAAGACACGAGCTGCTGGAGCCGCTGGAGCTGCTGCTGCAGCGCTCTCCTCGTTTTACGGCAACGTCTTATTAAATTAAAATGAAATTTAAACTTGATCTTGTGCGCCGGCAAAAGTTTTCTGCGCCAAAAACGAGTGAAGTTGTTGCGCCTTCCATCTCTGTCTGCCATCCATCCGCCTGTATCAGTGTTGTTTCTAATGCTCCAAAAAGGCCAAAAATAGTTGGTGGCAACATAGTCGTATATTGGTTACCTCCAAAAATAGAATATTGAATATGTATTAAGAATATAAGAATATATTAAATATTAAGAATATAATAAATAAAAGAATATTGAATGTCTAAAATAAAGGTTGTTTGGTAATAATTTTTGCTTTTATTTGAAGTATTATTTTTGTTCAAGTATTAAAGGAAATGTAACTTTTTTATTATCCTTTTTCATTTGCTGTTTATAAATATGTACGAGTTATTTATTTATTTATGTTTTTTTATTTATGTTGTTTATAAATAAATTCTATAAATAAATTGTTGTCCTCTTTTTTTAGTTTGCTTTCTTTTTATATAATGTAGGGATGGCAGAAAAGATCAATTTACCGATTCCGCATTCATATTTAACGCAAAAGTCGATAAAACTATCGATATTTTAACGTTGCGATATACATGTATGCGATAAATTGAGATTTTTATTGATATAACTTACAAATATAAAAGAAAAATAAACAAACAAACAAATAACACATTTTTTCGATATGTTGCGATATACATAAATGCGATAAATCGTTATTTTGATTGATTTATCTGACAAACATAATGAAAAATAAACAAATATATCTAATTGGTCCGATATGCATATGTTAAATATAATATTTATTACAATGTTGATATATTAAAGTTTGCGATTGTTTCGATATGCCAATGTGAGCGATATTTTTGTTGCTGTATCTTATCGGAGTTTACCGTTCGAAATATGTAAATGCGTTTTTTAGTTAAGTAATTTGTTTATACTATTATTTTTAAACTCAATTGCAAAACAAATGTTATATGCTTAAAAATATTAAATGTTAATGTGTGCACGTATAATAAAAAAACAAATTAGTTTTTAGTAAGTTTCGTACTTTTTTTTTAAGCAAGAAGTTATTGGAATCTAGCTACTTTTGGCCAAATATATGTATGAATGTGTTTGCTTTTGTGCAACGAAAGAAAAAAAAAGACAAACCCAAGTGATCAGCTTTGACTGCTCTGTCTGCGGACAAATTGGCCTTCTAGCTTGGCTTAGAAGGAGTGCGAAGAAGGAGCACTGAGCACTGAGAGCCAGGACCAAGTTGCGAGCAGTTTGTCTAGCCGTTTTCACGATTTCGGAGTTTCAACGAGACGGAGTCGTCAAAGCTGCCGGCTAAACTTGCACAAAAGGATGCGGAGGCGGAGCCGGAGTGGAGGGGGGGAAATGCGGAAGGACACTTGGAAATTGGTCGCCTCAAAGATATTTAAATATTTGTTTGCCTGTCGGTGTATGAGTGGGCATAAATCTTAAATAACAAGCAATAAATGCTTCTACAAGTCCCGGGCACTTTTTGGCGATTTGCATGGACATGCTGTTGCCCGCTTTTCCGCCCGCCTTTTCCCCATTTCCCGCCATCCTCATTTCCCGCTTTTCTTGGATTCTCACCAGGCAAACTTTTAATCAAAATGTGCGGCTCACAGTCTGCTGGCTGAATGCACTTGAACTTTATGCCGCGCGGAGGGTGAGCCGTGGTCCCAGAAATCCGGGAAAAGCGGCAAAGCTGCACAAGGAGACGGAGCCCAGTACAAAGTCCGACCGAGCGAGAGCTGTTGAAAATGCATTAAATTCTTTGGCCGAAAAACGAGCAGACAACGAAGACTTTGCCCAAGGAAATCCATGGGTAGGACGAGGCACTGGGTCCGAGGTGTGTCCTGTCAGCGGATTATTAAAGTCATCAGCGATAAATATTCCCCCAAGGGCTAAGGGCCTTAAATTAATCGGTTGTCTGTCGGTCGGTGGTTAAAAGTGAAAAGAAAACTTCCGGGAATTGGTCATTAGGCAAAGGAGAAAATGTTGAAAAATAATAATAAGCAGGGATTTAAATAAAAGTAAGACTTATATATGTATGTTTTTATTGTCCTACGAAAAGATAACTAGCATCTTAGGCCCTATAAAAACTGAGTTTACATAAAAAGAATCCACAAGAAATACATTAAATCATAATAAAATAAGCCAAGAGAATTAATATCGAATAGATGATATACTAATCTTTAAATATCCGCAACTTTTCTCGACTTTAAGTGCGAATTTGAATAATTGGCTTGGCTAACACAAGCACAGTCCATAAAAGGTATTTAATGCCTTTCGTGATGCCTCAGCTTCCTGTTTCAGAACTCCCTTTACCCAGCCTCACCCGGGGAGTTCCTATCTTCATTTCCTTAAAGAGTATCCACTTTCATCGCCAGTTAACCGAAGTTCATTGGCAATTCCGTCCATGAACCTCTCAGCAGAAACAACTTTGGCTGGCAATCATCAATTCACATTCCCCGTGTGTGCCCAAGTGGCTACAACTAGCTAAAGGGTTAACCTTTCACCCCTAACCAGCTAAGAAAAAAAAAAAACGAAGAAGGAAATGGCAAAGATTTATGGCCCGACATCAAATTGATCCATTTCTGTTGCTTTGCTCTGAGTTCGCCTTGAGTTTTCCTCGCTAATTTGCGGCCCTTACCTTGGGGATTTCAACAGATATCCCACAGATATCCCAGCATGTAGCAAGTTTCCGGCCAAAGTATAAATATTTATGTACTTTTCCGGGTACGTTCGTGTAATATACATAGTATAGTTGGGGAAAACAAGAGCTGCGGTCGCCGCTATCCTCTGTTCATGTGAATTTGTTGGAATTTGCATAAATAAAATTGGCATAATAAAATGTAAACATTTTGCTAAGCAAATTGTTACTCCCCTTTCAGACACTTGAGAGAGCGGCAAAGGGGTTTCTTTTTCTTCCTTTTAAAGGACAAGAACGAGGACTCAGCCAATATTTGTCGAGTCAACAAATTTACATTGAAAGTGAGAAAAGGCACGCTTCCTTGGTCGGAGATCCTCGAGATTGAATTCGTTTGTAACCGCTTATAGTATAATATATGTTAAATGTATATATGTCTATATATTATATAGGTTACTCACTGCACTGCGCCTCGTCCGATTTGTCCTCACAGTCGTCGATCATATCGCAGCGATAATGCGGAGGGATGCAGTATGTCTTATTGAAAACATACTGCCCGCAGTTCAGCTGAGGCGTCTCGCATTCCGGTGGCGCTGCAAGTGAACACAGAAAGATATTTTTATAATTCCCAAGCACATGTTTCGCACGCATAAAGCAACAAGTTACTGATGAGTGTTGTGGCAACATTGAAAAGATTCCGGTATCACCATGGGATATGTGATATGTTATATTATATTATATTACAAATTAAGTTAAGTGAACATATTTTTAATGTTATATTAGTTTAAATTATTTATATTATCAAATCATTAATATAACATATTTTTTGTATTTATATTAAAGATTTAGAAAACATTTTCTTTTATTAACCATGATGGGTTAATGATCGTTTATATATCCAAGTAAGCTTAATTATTATTATTAATTACTCAAATCGTTAAAGAACTTGTTACTTTTTGGTCTTCCCGATTTTAACTGGCATGCAGACCGAAAGTTACCATCCTATACAAGTAGACTTCTCCTAGTTAACTAACCTTAGCCAACCGTAGAACTATGCTAGGTATTATCTTTACATAACCTAATATATATTATACAATTATATAACTTTTCTATAAACTCATCTGTGGTAAGGTGGAGAGTGCTGACCTGAGAGGTCAGCTTAACTTTCATGTGCCGAGTAGAAATACTAGATCCAATTTACGCAAACTTTGCCTATACTCGTACTTTCTTCTATCGCGCCTACTAACACCTAACCCTAACAAGCACGTGCTTGTCAGTACACTTACACTCAAGTGACCGTAGTGCATCAGCGTTCAACAATTCGCGAAATGCAGTATATTTTTGTATTCTTATTCAAGATCAAATTATATTTTCGTTTTTTGTACTGTAAGTAAAATATAAAAAAAAAATACTTCCTAACTGAATACAACAAAGTTATGAATTAATAATTAAAGTAATAAGTAATTTAATACGTAAGTAATTTAATACGGAATACGTAATTTAATTTAATATTTAAGGCTAAAGAATACTTTTTAAATTTAATATTTAAACCTCTTACAGCGTTTGGCCTTTCATGAATATCTCAATATTTCGTTCTTACGCTCTTGGCCAAAAAAAAAAATAAAAAAAATGTGAAGCCTTTTTATTACACATTTCCGCGATAATCGGTAAATGCAATAATCACCCATTTAATTTAATTATGCGAACGCTCCTCTGGACAATCCCACCCGCTGTGATAATCAGTGGAGTGAAATTCGATTTAAGCATTCATTCAACGCTGAACACTTGAATATTTTCTTGGTTTTCACTTCACTTAATTACCGCCCTGATATTCTTTTAATTTCGCATTTTAATTATGGCCGAGTTTTTGTGCGGCTTTTGCGGTATTTCGCATTACTTATTTCTCCCTTAGTACTTACGACAGGACTGCATCTCGTCCTCGCCATCGTCACAGTCCTTTTGGTAATTGCAGACCCAGTGGTGCGAGATGCACTTGCCGTTGTTGCATCGAAACGAGTCCGTTGGACATTCGGTGTTGATGCCGCCGCTGCCGCTCGTGCCGCTCAAGCTGCCACCTGGGGGAATAGATGGGAAAATTCGGTGGAAAATCAGTGCAAGTTCACAGGTTCATTTACCAAACTAATTGGCAGGCGACTGCCGTTTTGTCATTTGATTTAACACCATGGATGGCACTGGCCGAAACTTGGATAATAACCCCAACTGTCAAGTGACAACAGCTGCCCGAGGCACTTGGAAAAAGCCAAGTAAATATATATTATGAATATTAGTTTATTATTAGTATTACTAAACTATATAATATTTGAGATTTTGATCAAAAATATTATTTGGTTTTGATATAAAGGTTGGGGAATAAAGGAAAGAAGTCTCAGACTTTTAGGTCATGTTATTTTTCTGAAGTTTCTTTATTACAAAAAGAATAATAATAAATATTCAATTAATATGTCAAATGAAGCAAATACTTCCTACCAACTATACAACTTTTTTTTTTAAGTGTCAAACAAAAAAAAGAGAAAGGGGCAGACAAAGGACGAAGGCTGGCCGTGCTGCAGACAACAAAAGACTGTCATAAAATGGCAGCTGCAAGGATGCGCCTCAACTTTTGTGGCTGCCAAAGCCGTCGCGGCTAATGGCCTTGTCACACACACACACACATGTGTTGTCTGCACATGAGAGATGAAAAGCGGGAAAACTGCAAGAAAAGCTGCAACAGCAGAGGCCAAGGAAAAGGGAGCAGGGCAAGTTAGAACGCGACCGGAAATGCTTAGCTGGGATTTCTTCTCGACAGGACCGGCCCGATATGGGTGGAAAAACTGGCCGGGAAATGGGGAAAATGTGAAGGAAATGTGCGGAAAAGGCGACAAGGGGGTCGGACTGTTCAGTTTTTGGGTCCAGGGCGCTGACAATGTCATTTGTTTCCGGCTACGTGCACTCCGCACGTGCCCAACTTTCTGCGGCCAGCAGGAAGGTGAGGAGAAATGCCGGAAGAAATGCAGAGAAACGGGGAGAAAAATATAGAGAGTCTGCCAGAGAGAGAGAGAGAGACAGAGAGAGAGTGAGATAGTGTAAGACTAGCGTTGCTATATTTTTCCGAATGCACCTGGTGCCACTGCCACAGCCACTGCCACTGCCACTGCAACTTCAACTGCCGCATCTTCGATGGAAGTTGAAGCCGAACTTCAATTAGGCCAAATTCGAAGTGAAGTTAACGGAATTGGCACAAGCCGAAGTGCAGAAATGGAATTGAATTAGCCAACCCAATGGAAAAACTAAAAAGAAAACGAACTAAATTGGCTTAAAGCACAAACTTTAAACTACTTTACATGCTTATAAACACAAAAGAATTCGATTTAGTTTTGCAGATATTGGGATTATAATTTTTAGCAGAATGTAATTTCTATAGAGAGAAGAACTAATACAAAACTAATTCACCAAATATTACAGTAACAACAATCAAATTGCAGCACATTTAATTCGATTTACTTCCTAATTGGCAAGGCACTTAAATTATAGAATTCACCTTCAACATCCTTTAGGCTTCATCTGTCTTGAGAGACACATTTAATTAATCTTCGTCGACACACAGGTTTAATAACACCTCGCCTGCAGGTGAGTGAGTGGGGGAGAAGAAGATGGGGATTTCCCCGCATAGACAGAAAATCCCCGTTGAAACCACGGACCGCTCCAGCCCGCAAAACGTCATGTCTAATTATGCATCTAATTAGTGAGTGCATTCTCCGTTTGGCAATTCATGCCGAAATTATTTTTGCCGCTGATGTGCCATAATAAGAGGAAAACCGCAGTCGACAGCCAGCCAGCCCTCTGATCCCAGCCCCTTTTTGCCGTTTTTCCCGCTTTTCCCCGCTTTTCCCTGCTGCCACAGTCTCTGCATGTGCCACTGCCACAGCCACTGCCACGTTGTGTTGTGCAATTGAATTTCGAGCAGTCGTCACACAAAATGAAGTACAGGAACCGAAAGCCGAGTCATGTTTCATCACAGCGGATAATTCAGATTTCGGGAGATTCCAACCTGTGACACTGGGAATGTGTATGGAGGAGATCTTTCATTGCATTATGCCAGTAGAAATAATAATAATAATAATTATAATAATAATAATAATAATTAGGAAAAGTTCCAATGGTTAGAGTAGTGACTAGAGAAGTGCCTACGAATTAATAAGAATATATTACAAGAATGCTTATTTATTACAAAATCTAGAGGAAAGTTGCATGTTTTTAATTCAATATACTTGTAAAAATATATATAACTTTCTAGTATATGCAAGAACTATTTTTACTTCTTTTACTTATTGTTGTATAACGTTAATAAAGCTCCGAATATATGTCAATATATGTACATAAATAAAATTTACCAACTAAGTAGCCTAAATGCAACGAAAAATATGTAATTAAACTAATAGACTTAATATCATTAACCTTATAAGCCGAAGGCCTTGCTGCCAGCGCTTTACCAACTAAGTTAGTCTAAGTTTGTAAACTTCTCTATCTTTAATAATAAATAAATAAATATTCCATGGCAAATACTAAACAAATGTTATTTCTAGTGCTCTCAAATGAGTATTAATTTTAACATTATGTGCTAGATTTAATTTGTTAAATAAATAAATATTTCTTTCTATAATTTAAATGATAAATACACATAATTAAATTAGGAAATATTGAGGCATTTGTCACCACTGTCCAGGGACAAGTTTGGCAAACTTTTTGGCCGTTAATGTTGTTGCCTTTTCCTACTTCGTTTGTTTGCCACTTTGTTGCGGAAAAAGCCTCAAACTTGAAATAGTTTTTGGCTGCCGGGGAAACTATTTAGTTTGGTGTCCAAGTCACCAAAAATGAAAAAAAATTAAAAAAAAAGGAAAGAACTGCCTGCCTGCCGCCTTTGATGTGCCCGCACAAAACTTTTTGTCCCCCGAAAATGAAGATAATGGCAGTGATGGCAGTGTCCTGGGAGTCCTTTGCCTTGTCCCTTTTTCGATTCTGCAAATTCCTTGGCCCCCTTCAACCGCGACAACATCAAAATGCACGTTATTAAGTATTATGTTGCCTTTGCTTCTATTTGTTTTTATTGTTATGGGCCATGTTACGGCCATGTCCTGCTCCTGCTGCGGCTGCTCCTGCTGCTGCGGCTGCTGCTGCTCCGTTTTTGCCACCGTCAACGGTTTTAAGAGCTTACAAAATATTTTGTAATTTTGTCACGTCTCAACTTTGGCGACGTCACTTAAAATTACATTTAACAACAAAAAAAAGGCGGTGAAAAAATGCACAAACAATGGGTTTAAGTTTGGGTTTGGGTTTTGGAAAACAGGAAATAATGTTTGTCTGCGATTCTCCACCAGCGAGGGGGTAAATCAAAAATAGATGAATGGATACCCGATCGGATGGGCTCGGATGGTTCTGAACGAAAAGCGATGAGTTTCAGCCACGAAACGGGAAGTAAACAAAGGCGTCGAATCTTAGCCGAAATAAATCCGACAATTTTCAAGCCTATCATTGTATTACCTATAAATACTGTCAAAAAATATGGGAAAACCTACTTTAAACTGAAGCCAAGCCTAACATATTTTTCTAAGAAGATTAAATGAATGAAAAATTGTATTGGCCCACAGCCGACTTGTAATCTCCATAGGTTCGAACAGGGGAAAACAATCCAACAGCTTTCCGTTTTGGGCAAATGTTAATTTTGAAATTTCCATCATCAACCTCATTGTTTCCAGTTGGCCATTTTCAGGTTACTGACTTGGCCAACACTTGGCTCTGACCGCTCTCGACCAAATATGCTGAATCCAGCTTAGCTCCAAACATATAGCTTAAAACTGAGTTCAAGGGGAAACCCCTTATGCTGCCGAATATCCCAGAGACAAGCATAAATCAATGTTTTGGGGGAGACGGGGAGAGGAAACGATTTGGGCCAAATCAAAATGGAAAGAACTATTTCAGTTCTAAGTATGCCAGGCATAAATGGCTGACAGTGAAGTTCTACAGGGGAAAAAGTGAAAGAGTTTTGATTCGAAAATAAATTTAAATGATTTTAAACAGTTCTGACTCGTAAATAGCCTTTACAAACTAAAGGATATAATAATTAAGTTAACATATATAATTTAAATTAAAAAAAGAACTCAGTTGTAGTTGTAGTTACTTTATGAAATATTCTTGAATAATTTCCCTGGGAAAACACAATAAAAAATATATTTCTTTATCATTTGTACGTAACAATTAATCTACAGCTCTACTATTTTTTTTTTTTTTGTCGTGTATACATGCCCCTGACCATGGCTGTAGTGGCTTAAAACTATGGATGGCTTCAAAAAGGGCGAAGAGTGCGGTCCAGGGTAAATGGCTCAGACCGATGCTACCAAAAATAGGGGAAAAAATGTAAGCCGCATTCAGAGAGAGAAAGGAAGACACCGCTTTGGCCCGTTCCCTTGTCTCTGACGGCTTTTCCATACATTTATTACCATGAATTTCCATTACTCACTTAAAAAGGGGTAAATCGGAAGAGGGCGTGGGCGTTTCGGGGGGGATTAAGGGGGCGTGGCCGCAAATATGGCAGTCAGACAAACGCGTTATGGGAGCCACACACACAACCAGAAACAGAAACAGAAACAGAGAAGGGAACGAAAGGGGGGCGTGGGTGCCCAACTCTAGCGAAGATTCATCAATGAATTTATCAGTTTTTATAGGCAATTTATTATTTATTGATGGCAGTGCCGCTGGCCAAAAAGAGAGACTTTGGTCTGGTTTATGGGACACCCAGTCTATCCATCTCCATACATAGCACACATTTCAGGGCGAGACAATAACTGGCAACAGCTTTTCCAACTCCAAACATTTCTCGCTCTCATACTTTTATTTATTTTATTATTATTTTTTTTTGTGTTGTGTTCTTTCGTTTTTGAATAATGACGATGGGTGGGTGTGAGGGACTCAAGGCAGTTTGGTCATGTGGAGAGTGCATTTGGCAGTCATAAAGGAAGCGAGACCGAAAAAGAAACGGAGCCAAAGGGAATAACATAATGGTTAGTGCATGAAAGCCAAAGCGGAATATTCAATACCCTTTAACAGTCAAGGGAAAATATTGCTGCAAAAAAATTGATACATATATGTACTAATAATAATATAAATATTTTTACTATTTAGTTTTTGAAATATCAAATTATATGTGGAAAGTGGAAACCCCCCCAAGCGGTAGTTATGAAATATAAAGAAAAGTCTTGAGTTATATATATACTTATATAGAAAGGTATATTCCAAGCTGTTGCCCTTAGCTGATATGCCATACAAACGGAGCTCGGAAAAGAAAACTCAAAAGACCCGCAACATTCAGCCGGAAAATGGAAAGCGGCAAAAGTAATGCGAAAACGATGAAGCCGCGTCATAATGTCCGGCAAATTGTTGCGGGCATTCTCAGTGAGGCACGTCTCAGTTTACAATGTTTGCCTTTGATTTCCCATTCAGGGCATTAAAATTCTTTGGGTGGGTGGCTTTTCACTGGGTGTCGTAATGGCGCCAATTCTAGAGGTGGACTTAAATGGTACTTTTCGCGATATATTATATATCGAATAAATCGTTGTTATCAAAGTCAAGGTGTTTGTTCGATTGTTTCCATGTTTGTTTACATTTTATAAAACGTAAGATTCTAATACCAACCAATATTGATAGATTTCAATCGTATTTCCTTTTCTATCGATAAGGTAAACAAAAGCGATTCAAATACATATCAAGTGAATTAAAAATCTGTTAGCAAAATCAGTATTTGTTGTGAATTTTTCACAAATTTAATATTATATATTATATAATATTTCATATTGTGTAAAGCGTTATCGATTACATATCGATAGTGTTCGATTTAACTCGAGCTCCTATCTGCCCCTCGCCTATCGATAAGGTAATTAATGTTTTGCAAACAAATGCGATTCCAAATCCCAAATCGAATTGGTGCCATCGCCAGGGTATACACACCCGATTAGCCGACAAAAAAGTCCCCAGAAAATAGCAATATATCGATGACCGCAGCCCGCTTAACCCCCTCATGACCAGAATCTGATTTTGTACGTGATTCGAGGCGGCAGCTGACGGACACAAGGAAGGCGTGCCGGCGGGCCGTGGCAGTTCGTGATTAATTTATAATATTAAATAAATAATTAATTGCGCTGCGAAATGCGCCATAAAATGCATATTCCGGCATTAACTTATAAATAAATTCGTGACACTAAATCACATGACAAATTTTCCAGCATTAAATGTGATAAATTTCCAAATGCAATGAAAAAATACAAAAAAAAAATGGTAAGAGAGAGCCACTATAAACACAAACACGATGCATTTTCAATGCATGCGACAGTAGGTATGGACAGCAAAAAAAAAACGTACAAGTAAACCCAGGCGCAGCATAATAATTCTTTATTTGTGTTTGGGGCACATAAATGGAAATAAATTAAATATTTATGCAGCATAACCTGGCGGCGGGGTCGACTCGAACACAGAAAAAGGCAAACAAAGGCTAAGGGGCAAAAGAAATTAAATAAATACAAATAAAAATAGGCAAATAAATGTTGCATCAAAAGGGCGAAAAGGAAAGAAAGAACAAACAGACAAGGGGCGCCCCAAAAAAGGCCAACAACCAAATGCAACTTGGCCAGAGAAAATACGAAAAAAAGAAAAGTAAGGAAAGCTTACTTCGGACGGAGTCGAAATTTGTATACAGTTTAATATATAATATTAAAAATTTTAGGTTAAAAATCTTGTGCTATAATCATATAAAAAAATATATATTAAATTGCGTTTGAATATATTGAAAAATTGCGAAAATACTATACCTTTTTGGCCCATTCGACATATAGTACGGCTTGGAAAAGAAATAGGACTATGCTGAAAATTTCAGCCGATAACTCAAAATCTGAGAGGTTCGTTTGCGTAAAAACCGAAAGACAGACGGACATACTGACGGACAGACAGACGGACAAAAGAGACGGACAGACGGACATGGCAAGAACGACTCGGTTGGTATTACTGATAAATAATATATAATATACTATATACTTTATAAGGTAGGAAAACCCTCCTTCACTGCGATGCAAAGATCATTACAAAATTATAATACCCACTGAAAGGGTATAAAAAAAGGGTTGGAGCATTTCAGCAGAGATGCCGTTAATTATGCCACCAAAGTGAGATTCTTTTTTTTTTTTTTCTTTTAACGAGTAAATTATTATACGCTGTCATGCAAATAGTTGCAATAAAAAAAGAAGAAAAAACTCCGCACACAGGCGCCAGACCATGGCCATAAAAGAGGGGTCTTGGCGGCGGTTAGGGGATGGTTCCGACGTTACGAGAAGTGATGGGTGGGTGCCAGAGAGGCTGGCATAATTGCATGCTCGAAGCCAACCTCCAATCCAAAACTCCAGGCAGAAGGCACTCGACCAAATTAACTTAAATTAAAGTCTTAGTTGGGTATACATATATAATGGGAGCATTCAAAACAATTGGTTGGTTGAATTAAAAATAAAATAGATATATATATATATGTAAGTAATATATATTAATTATACAAGTGCCTTTTTCCCTCAGTGCAGCCTGCCCAGGGACTCATTTGTATGCACACAGGCGGCCTATTATTTTTAGCGCTGACGTGGGCGACGTCGCCGTCGACCCGCGACGGCTGTGAAGGGTTAATGCGACCGCGGCAGAAAGCCAATGGATGGGTCCTGTGGATTCATGTGTCTCCGTGTCCCTGGATCCCTGGATCCCAGTGATGTGTGGACGGCAACGGCTTCGGCTTCGCAGCCGAGAGGCCAAGTAAATAGCGAGGGGCGAAGACAGAGTTTTGGATATTCGTAGCCCATAAGGTACAACAGCAGAAGTACGAGACAACCATTGATAATTGATAAGTTAAAGTAAAATAAACTGAATACTTTGTAAGAAAACAAGAGCATTGGTTCAGTAATGAAGATAAATAAAGAGAAAATTAAAGTCCCAAGGGCGAGACATTTCTAGACAGTAACGTTCCGACATAATACAGGAAAACCTCAAGAAAAATAAAAGTATTTAAAAGAAAAAGAAGGTTTATGTAGTCATAATAAATGAAATTAAATAATTTGTACACTTTGTAATAAACAAAAAAAAGGTACAGAAGCAGAAGTACGAGACAACCACATCACAAGTAGTAACATTAAAAACGATAAAAACAATGGAAGCATTGGCTCAGTAATAAAG